>KK116629.1:500543-521219 GCA_000611955.2 Stegodyphus mimosarum | reverse complement strand
ATATATATACAGAGACAAAGAGACCCCATCTTCTCACCCGGCTCAAAATTAAGTACCTTAATTTCGCAAACGTTAGTCGTAGTCATAAACTTCTAATTGCAGAAGTGTTTTAAATGACGAATATATTCATGTTTTTGCAATGTCAAACTTTAAAAAAAAATTTCGACAAATATCGGAATCTAATTACATACATAATAACAGTTTATATATGTAGTTAGTCTACAGAAAATAACTATCAATATTTAATATCAGTTTTTGTTGCAAATATAAAACAATATTTAATAGCAGTTTATTGTTGCGGCAAAAAGTGTGTATAATTTAATAGGCCTTTACAAGGAAGTTATGGGCAGTCTCCATCAGATTTTTTTTTCATTATTAAGAGTCATGAACTGGAAGCGATAGGGTTCAACATATTGTTTAAAATAAATTACAGCAATAACAGTGTTTGATAAAATTTGTTATTAAATATTGTTAATTTTACAATTACTATTATTATTATTAATAGAACTCTTGTGAAGTCTTTCAATAAAGCGTGTTTCTTAATCTATCAGTTAGGCGTGTAATTCCTGCATTTCAAAACGAAGGAAAACTTTGAACACGTTTATCTCAAGACTTCAATTTCCCAACTGCAGCCCATGAGCGATATATAATGGTATAACATGCTTGATTTTTATTCCCATGACAAAGAAATAAAAGCATTCAATCTCGATCACTATTATGAGATAGTGAAACGATTATCAACAAGAATTATTGCTTGAGAAAAAGATCACAAAACAATTTTGAATTTTAATAAGCACTTTATTGTGCGCTTTTCCTTTCAGATTTTATTCCGAAATATCATATTTTAAAAACTATGATTGAAATATATGTGTTCCAGTCGTAGGTATATAAGACTTTCGTAATTATATAAAAGATATACACACTATAAAATATCTAATATTTTACTGAAAGCAAATCACCGGTACATTTTACATCAAAGTGCATTTTATGCTGGGCAAATATAGTATTCACTGTTATCAAAAATGAAGAAACCCGGATGTATTTCAGAGGAAGTAATAATATTGTAGAAGCTGTTGTGTCTTATCAGTCATAGTCCCCAGGAGGAGTGAAAAAATATACGTAGTTTAATCTCTCGTTTTTAAGCCACTATATCGAGTTTCTAATGGTTTTTCTCTTAGGGTCTGCGTGATGCCACGTGATGCGGAGAAAGTAATAATCCTACTTACGGTCTATTTGCAGATCTTGCACTCCATGGTTGAGTAATACGCTACCGTCGTCTGAGGGCTTCCTCCAAGGCGGGTGGCCGAAACCATGGAGGTAAAAATGAAAGGAGAGGCCAATCCCGCACATCGAATGAAGCACTGCTCCCAGGCTTCGGTCTCCAGATGGGGTGTTTTTTGCTTACATCCAGAAGCTCTCTTGACAGCGCTTTGATAGTATTTCGACACACGATAGTTCCATACAAATCAAAAAACGGGACACTTTCTCATAAAAGAAACATTCATTGTGTGATGGATAATAGCAATTTGTATAGTTTAGTGATATTTATGCAAAAATCACATCGTGGTTATTTTTCGATAACTAACAACAACGATTTTGATTATGAATTTGTCTTATAAAATTAAGCTGTTGAACTTCAAAAATGTCATGCTTAAAGAATGAAAAATACCTTGCATTACCTTAAAATTAAATATTAAAATTGTATACGTCTTTCAGTACCCTTGATAAAGTATTCGCTACTTTTATTTTATGTTCCAAACATCAAAATATTTTAAATAAAATAATTTTTTTTGGTCGTCCACATAGTATTGTAGCATGTACTTTTTAAAAATTTTTAGAGGAGAGGTTTAATAGTTGTATTTTAAACTCATCACTTTATTTTTATATAACAGAAAAATAATTACCTTGGGTTAACTAAATAATAAAATTACCCCCAAATGCTGCAATCCTCATCAAAATTAATAAATATGAAGACAGATATGCCAATAAGTTAACTTTTCCTTGATTTATAACTACACATTTGCGTAAAATTATGTACAATATTACACAAATGTGTGGAACAGAAGACAGATACATTTGCGAATACGGCGGAAGTACCATGTCCGTTCAAGATGATGTGACCATGAGAAAGTGCCACATCATCAAGACAGCTTATTAAGAATTTGAAAACAGGGTAATCCACGAAGGTGAAAATATTAAAAAAATTAATCCCTTATACTTTATAATAACTCAGTTACAAGTTTTAAATAATATTTTTTAAAAAATCCCTTTTTATTCCCTTTCAGAAACATTCAGAAAAAGTTAAGTAACATGGAAATGAGTACCAATGTTTAACGTAGTGTTGCGTGCGTACGGGTTCGTAATGAACTGAATGCACAAGTCGTTAAAAGGTTAATAAAATTTATTCTTTGCACAAGAAATAAAACAAAATGCTCAAATATTTCCTCAGAGATATTCGTACAATATCACAATATTTCACAGCAGTTATATTTTGAACTACTGAAACGTTGAATACAACTCATTTCAAAATACAGAGAAAATTAATTCGATCTCACAGTGAATTCGCTACAGTCAATAACAGCACTAAGTAAACAATACAGTTCGCTTAAAACAACAACTGAGCTGAGATGTTTTAATTCGGCTTTTATAAGCTTTTTCATCAAGCACGAGAATATTCTCGTACAATCTATTTTCTCGATTTTTTTGGATAGCAAAACAGTACAATTACGAGATATCTGTTTATTAAATATTAAATGCACGCGCTCTTGGTATTTTTACTTTTCCGGCGTAGCTTTCTCTTCAAGTAAGTCTCGTGTTGCATTGCACGGGGAAATAAAACACTTTTAATTACAATTCCACTATAAATAAATGCAAAATCCGTAACAGTATTTCACTATTAAAATACAAGGTGCTCTAATTTGAAATGGACCGAATAGAGCATTAATTATAAATTGAATCAGATTTTCGATTTAAAAAATGCCTCAGAAAGTAAAAAGTTATGCCATATTTGAGAAAGTATTTTAGACAGAAGCTCTGCAAAATGAAAAGAAATAATGAGTAATTTTAATATTAATAATACAATAAACTTTGATCTTAATTTTTGTAATCCTTAACCGAATAAATTCGAATTACCTTAAATTTTTTTCTAATGTTATTAGAGCAAACCTGTGAAAATATTGCATTCAAATTAAATTATTCTGTAAATGTATAACATTTAATTCCGTTCAGAATGAAATGTTGTTTAAAAATGTATTATTTTCACATACTTAGGACTCTATAGACTTCGGACGACGGCCTTATTAATGTAGTAATAGTGTAGAATTATTACTACTATTATTGTAGAAAATTATTTTAGAAAAAGAAAATATATACATTTATATGTACATTTGCGACGTAATTACAAAATGTTAACCGATCGTGTCAAAACCCATTAATCTTAATGATAAGTCACTGAATGTTTTGGTCTCCACGAAGGAATCGCCAGTGCTTCAAAGCAGTGTATGGGGGAAACCAGCTAGGGCCTCTCCTCTTATTTTCTTATTTTATTCCTCCTTCTGCTGATCGTGCTCTGTGATTCTATCAGCACCTGTACGAGTATTTCTGTGGAAAATTCGAGAATTCTGAAATATTTCTTTTGATAAAACAAATTTTATAAATATCTCATTAGACCTGTATGCATTCAATCTATTGCGAACCCGTATGCACGCAACAGTGCAATAGACTCGCTCAGCCGTTTCCAGAAAGCTGTAATAAACAACAAAATTAGCTGACAATATACACGTGCGATTTCTCTTGCCGTCTCATCGGTATTTAAGGATATCTGGTGAATGGCCTTACTAGAACATGTGGTACATCTTAATTGTCCAAAGAATATCTTCAAATTAATTAAAAGTTACCTCAACCGAGAAGCAATCTACACAACAGACGGTGCGCGTCACTCACAAATAGAGCAACAGGGCACCTCAAGGCTCAAACACAGATCCTATTTTATGGAATATCATTGCTAATTCAGCTCTGAATACAGACTTCGAGGATAACGCTCAGATTCCAATCTACGCGGATAATTTTTATCCTGATTATCAGCGCAGGCAACAGAAGGACCATACTACGAAATCTCACAAAGCCCTAGAATAAATAATCTGGAGCTAGAAATTTTAAATTACAATTTAGTGTGGATAGGACTAAAATGATAATCTTCCCGAAGGGCAGTAAATTAGTAAATAATCCGCTAAGGATTAAAAGGCACAGTATCTCATTTCGATGCAAAGTCATCCTTACACATGTCAGCTTCCTAATAGATAAAAAAGCCCCATGGGTGCCACTTTAACCTAAATTAGACCAAAACAAGCAGAATAATAATTAAAGGCATGGTTTAAAAGTGTCTTAGCACTTCGATGCTGAGACACTTTTAAACATCTCAGCTTCCTATCAGATAAGAAAATTACATGGGTGCCACATCTAGCCGAAATTACGACCAAAAGAAGCAAAATAATAAATCATCTTAACAGGATCGTTGATCACAGTTGGAATTTAAGAGAACATCTAATGAAAGAATTATATTTTATCTCCGAGAAGTGGAACGCATGATATTATACGGATGCCCAGTTTGGATATCAAATACAATAAGAGTCAATCAAAAGCTTCTTCAAATCAAGAGGATGGCTCTCTTGAAAATTACCAAAGCGTTCTCCGCCACTTCAACAACAGACCTTCAGACACTAACCGGAGTAATCCCGCTCGATCTTAAGACCCTTGCAGAAAGAAACATATTCAGACTCCCCCACTAATAAGAGGAAGTTAGAATAAACGAAGATCTTACCATTTCTCGGAATTCCTTAGAAATGGCTCTCAACATCCTTTATACATCCTGCCGCCTCTCACGATTTCTCTTTACAAACGCCTTCTCAGCGAGTAAGGATTAAAACTCTTCTCTGATGGTTTGGCGATAACGGAAAAGTAGGAGCAGCTTATGTTGTCTTCAAAGATAACAAGGAGATGCACTCGAAGTTTTCCGACTCAATGATACAGCTTCTGTATTCCAAGCGAAATCCCAAACACGCAAGCTGGTAGCACTCTGAACGGGTCAGTTCAGCTTCTCCACATTTTCGATCTACACGGACAACATAAGCGTTTTACAAAGTCTCAACAAAAAAGGAAATATTCCAGTGCATATCTCAGCTCTCAAAAACATCATATCCACATAGAACGTGAGCCCCACTCTCTCCCTCAGTTGAGCAAGAACACACCAAGGCCCAAGGGGAAATGAACTGGTGGACAGCTTCGCTAAATCAGCCACAAACAACATATGTGACGATTTAGAAGTTCCCCTCTCAGAACAGGTCGCCAAGCATAGGATTCACCAGTACATGTTAGGCTGTTTCGAAATGTGAGATGAGGCCCCCACAGAATGCGACATCTACAGCATCTTCCCAGAGGTTTTCACTGCTAGGTTAAAAACAAACTTCTTCCTCATGCAAGCATTCATGAATCACAGCAGGTTTCCTGCCTATCTGGACAGGTTTTAACAACAATATGTTAAGTGCCCATTTGGAGCACCACCAACAGAGGCAGACGCACTTCATTACATCCGAGATTTCAGCCACACCAAAAAATTCCGAGACGAAGCCTCCAAGCAAATTACAGGACCACTGATATCCCAGCCCTGTATAACGACTAGTATTGTCAGAGAGGGATAAAAGAAATCATCAAGCATATAAATCTGAGACATGACATAATAATAAGAATGTAAACGAAAAAGTCTATATTTTTGAAGCCCTGTCAAACCGCTACAGAGTCATTGTATATAGTGTAAATGTTAATCTCTTTCTTTTGTAATATCGTTTAAAAAAAGCATATACGTCCAAGAGAGGGGCCCAGCAGCCGAGTGGTAAAGTCGCTAAACACTGGTAGTTCCGACATGGATTCAATTCCAGGCGAACGGACTGGCTGCGTGGCGTCTTCGGAGTTTTCTCCACGTGTAACGTGTATACAAGACAGTTTTCCTTAAAAAGACCTCCTCGAAAGCATCCCTCCTAGATAGATAGCCTTCGCTTGCTTTGTTATAATTAAATAAACCAAACCGAAGCAAACGTCCAAAAAAGGTCCGGAGTGATTTGCCACACCTAAGGTGACAATGGTTGACTAGGTGATGGATAATTATTGTTATCAAGCGTAGTATTTATTGCTGATTTTGATGTTCGTTCTTTCTGCAATATTATATGATGCTACTACAATCAGATTGAGAGTTATTGTTTTTATTCTAGATAGCAACAAAGTGATAGCTAATTGTACCATCTGCCATTGGATAAGAAAAACTAACTCTGTTACATAAGACTGCCGATGTTGTATGATATATGATATATAATGCTGGGATGCATTTGTTAAATTGCCTAAGTATACACATAGCCTATTTTATGAAGAATCAATAGAAGTTCATTTGTCTTATTCACTAAGTTACTTTGTAGAGACATTAGGTATATTTTGAAAGCAGGAGACATGAAAAACGAGCAACGCCCTCACCAGAACTGGAACCACGGACCTCACGAATACGCGCCGAGAGTGCTAACCACTACAGCACGAAGGCATGTCAAGAAGGCGGGAGAAATACCTTATATACTCCCCCTTTTAAAGGGCGACTTGGGATTAGGGGAACCAATCGCCTAATCCTGGTGGTGAGGAATCATCATCCACCATCGTTTTTAGTCCGGGTGCCAGTGTATTGTCATTAGAATTTATGTGGGAGCAGGCGTTATGAAAAATGAGCAACGCCTTCGCCGGGACTCGAACCACGGACCTCTCGAATATGCGCCGAGCATGTTGACCACTACACCACGAAGGCATGCCAAGAAGTTGGGAGAAATACCTTATAACTTATGGTCCGATATGTCTTGTTGAACTGTGCGCTATCTGTTTGAGCATCATGTTCTACGTTAGCTACATTAAAACGGCATCTCAAGAAATTTTGAATGTCGGTAAAATATTAAAACTAAGAACCTAAATTTTCAAATTTTCAATTTAAAAATCCAATACACGCGCAGTGTAGTGGATTACCTCACAATAAGGAATTTTTATTGCTCAATTTGCTGATTTTCAAAAGATAATACGGTGGTTTTCTTATATTTCACAAATTGCTGTCAAATGTATTTTCTTTCCTGGATGTGAGTCATTCAGAAATAATAAAAATGCCTGAAAATCTATTAATTTATAAGGTATTTCTCCCGCCTTCTTTGCATGCCTCCGTGGTGTAGTCGTCAGCACGCTCGGCGCGTATTCGAGAGGTCCTTATTCGGTGCGTATTCGAGTCCCGGCGAGGGCATTGCTCATTTTTCATGACTTCTGCGTCAGAAAAAAAAATCCTAATGTGTCCACAAGTTAATGGAACATACATTACATAAAATAAACTTGCTTTCAAATGAATAGCAATTTTTTATGGTCATAATTAAGCGAGTCAACAAGTCAAATAATGTTATGTTAGGTGGTTAATTATAATAAAAGTGCTTGGAGTAGTAGTAATGTTGTGGGAAGATCACTTTGTGCAATATTCAGTTCTGAAAGAAAATTATTGTTGAATAGGGATAATGGCACTCTCAAAGTGACTAGCATGGGGGTAAGGGAATTTTTAAATATATCGTCACTGACATCAGAAATGGCAATGGGGCATAAGAAAAAAGGACTTTAGTTCCATGATTTATTCGTAAGGCAGTATATGAGAAACGTCTACATGGCTTACATTCTCTATCTTAAACATTATCTGTGAATAAGTGACCGTTTGACTGTTGATCTTCCAGAAGCATGCGTATATCTCCGAAATGAAAATAGAACCAACGTTTCAGGATATCCACACTAATTTCGAATATGGCGATTATGGCAAATTTTTATTCTGGTTTCAAGATTGTTTTTAAATTTTCAATTCATAAAAATTCGTATTGTAGTATTGAGGATCGAGAATTTGTAATATGTAATTGATAGTGAATAAAATTTAATTTTATTAATATACAGTATAGATAACGTTGTAATTAATTATAGACGCAATAATCTTCAGTTTTCAAATTCAAATTGGAAATATTTGATTAAAAAGCACCCAAAGAATTCTGTATCAAATTACACAATATCTGGCATTTGAAACATCTTTTACTAGTAATAATAACATTCCATATTTTTATAAAAATTATTAGTTGGATAATCTGCAAGAAGCATTATTTTTGTAAAATGCCTGCGAATATATTAACTGCTTACAACAAACCTAGAATCAAGACAAATACAAACTGAAAAATATTTTTGAGAGACTAAAACGTATTTAAAAAGATCAATATAAAGAAGACACAGTTTTAAGGGTACTTTTTGAAATAATATAATACATTTTTCTGAACTTTTTGGACACTGATTACATTCTTTTTGCTCCATTTTTGCACTGACGGTAAAGACTTCTGAATACCGATTAATAAAAAAAATGCAAAATAGTTATAGAACGTTAGTAGTATTAATAAACTGCCATGAAAAGCTGAAAAAACTCATTCATCACCCGAAAAGGTTGTTAACCTGGCGCATTGAACAAATGAATTTCAAATGTCTGGAAAACCTGCTGACCACAATTAAAGAGCTTTTTACACGCCTCTCCATTAAGCACGTTTAGGGCTAGTTCCAGCGAGTTTAACCTGTCGTAATCTTATCCACGTAATCTGAAGCAAAAATCGATTAATCCGGAATAAGAACTTTTGAAAATGAATGGCGCAGTGGATACTTCCGCTTTCTTAACCGCCTTCGCATTTGATTACCTTTACTCTCTAAAGAGGAATGCGACGTTATTATCTGATGTAAATTCGTCCCATGTGTTCGAGTTACTTAGCTCAACCTTAATCCTACGACCACGTGTTAGAACTCTCTCAAACAGCCTCGTGTAAAGAAATAGTGCTACATAATTATTAACATAATTATTTGTATTAACCTGATAATGTGAAGACAGAGCAAAAGCAATTACGGAATTAAATTTTAAAAGTTTTCTTTAGTTCAAGTCTTTTATTTAATTTTAGCTGTCATTTAGGAATGAGCTGAAACTAATTGTATAAAGTTATTAAAATTATTTTTCAACTGAAGTATGGAACTAGTCATTCTGAAGAATAATGCTTGCAAATATTTAATTATCTTAGCTTAAAACGTGTTTAAATATTTACTAAATGTAAAGGTTTCTGTGTCTGAATTCATAAAGGTGCTCATAATTTTTTCTCTGTTGATCTTAGTTGTTCATCTTTTTCAACTTATGGTTTGGTTTGGTTATTTGAATGCGGCAAAGCACTGGAGGGCTATTTGCCTAGGGGGGACTTTCTGTGGAACTTGGCTTATATTTAAGTTATACATGAGGGAAAACTGGAAAATCAACTAAGCCAACCCATTTCTCCTGGGTTCGAGCCCATTATTACTGGTAAAGCGATTTACCAGTAATCAGTAGTCTTTTGCCGCACGGACACTGGTAGGGCCATCTTGGTTTAAGAGAGGGATTTTCGGACACTGAAAAAACCACAACAGCAAAATTCTTTATAATGATTTCAAGCAGTTATTTTAAACTTAGATGAAAAGTTTTATTTTCTGGTTTTCCACTATGACTAAATAGTCATTTGAACTTCCCTAAACTTAAATGAATAATTCATGTCCATTATACATACTTAAATGCTCAAGTTTACTGCCATAATTTCAATGGCATAATTCAATTTAAGGGAAAAGAGGGAATAAAATTTTTGTTGTTTTATTACTTGAAATTAGTATATATTATCTTAATAGAACCCTTTTAAATTTCCGTTATTCCTTCTTTTTGGGAGGAGAAAAATTAAAATTAAAAATATTATATTATGAAAAATCTGCATGAAAATGTTAAAACATGTGATCAGATTTATTATTCGAAGAATTACATTTTATTTTAAACTTTTTCTGTGTTACAGCCTATGATTTTCATAATAATAAGGAATACAAAGCTGCGAAGCAAATCTTTTTCCTTTTTAAATAAAATAATTCTGAACTTTATTATGCTAAACTTTAATTTCGTTAAGAACTGGTGCCTGCATGGTCAGAGATAATAATTTATGTCTATTGATAGCCAACAGATTTGCTTTCAATTATGTTAAGTACAAAAGAATATTAAAGATATGAATCAAGATAAAAAACAAATACTTTATAAATTATAAAATTCTTATAAATAAAAAATACACTAAATTTTTTTATTATATATATATCTTATATGTTTCATTACCAATACTTGGTATTTCCAGCAAATATAATTAATTCAAAATTTCGACAATTAATTTTACGAAATTTTAAGAATTTTAAGAAATGAGAGTACATATGAGCATTATCTGACCTGTTTTGTTGAAGTTCATTAATTTTATTATTTAAGCAAAATTGTTTAGATCTGAAAGAGAAAAAATATGAATACTATGCATTTTAGAGTGTCTAATATGCGAAACATTCAAGGCATTTCAAAAAGATTGCACGATTAAATGTATCTTGAACAGCTGGTTGCAGACCGATGATTTCAGTAATCTTAAATCATGGGCAACAACCAGCTGTTCAAGAGAAACGAACAAATAAAAAGTAGACATTCAAACTGAGATAATTTTGGTCATGTGGTCTTTCAAAAAAATTAGCAGTATTTAAATATTTCACGATTTTTTAAGAAGAAAGTTTTAACTAATAAATTACTCTGTTAAAGACCTTTTCCTCATATTAGGGATAAAATATTTAATGAATGAAAAATAAGGTTAAAGCGACAGGAAAATCACTAAAGAAAAAAATTGCAATCCGAGGATTCCAAATTACAGTATATTAATAAATCAAAAAAGAATTTACCTATTAAATATTATACAAATTAAAATACACAAAAAAATTCAATAATATAAATATTAAACAAATAATTTTGTATAATTTATTTTCAATAAAAGTAGTAGGTATTGTTGCCATATTATAAAACCAAACTTTTGCTGTTGAATTATATCGGAAAAATCAAAAAGAATTTTTCAATATTAAAAGCGTCGCTGCTTATTTATGATTTTTTCCAATGTAAAATGACGTAAAATACAGGGTGTTTATTAAGTCCCGGACCCATTTTGATGTTTAATAACTCATAAAATAATAAATATAGATTAAAATTAATAACATAAATGGTTAGACAGACTCAAAAAGTTTCATGACCCTTGTCAATGAACTTCCACGTGTGACCCCTTCATCGCACGGAGAATATCAAGTCGATATTCAATTTCACGCCAGGTACCGGCAAGCATGTCGGCATCCACAGAGGTTATTGCGGTTGTAATTCTGGCTTTTAGGTCATCAATGTTCGACGGTCTCCTCCTGTAAACGCTGTCCTTTACAAATCCCCAAAGGAAAAAATCCAGCGGTGTTATATTAGGTGATCTGGGTGGCCAAGGAATTGCACCTCCTCGCCCAATCCATCTTGCTGTAAAATGGTCATTCAAAGAACTACGAACCATTGTACCCCAATGAGGTGCTGCACCATCTTGTTGCAAAAAGACATGTGGCTGAAGCTCTTCTACACTCACGTTTGTGAAAATTGCAACACCAAGAAGGAATCGTCATAATTGAATGCAATTTAATACACAGTTGAGTGGTAGTGGTACAAATAAATGATTAAATGTTCAAAGCAAACAAACAAGAACAAGAGATCAGAATCAGTATTTTGTGTGGCCACCACGCGCCGCAATAAGTGCTGCTACACGACGTGGCATGGAGTCAAACAAAGTTTGAATGTCTGACTGAGGAAGAGCATTCCATATCGTTTGTACGCGTACCCAAAGTTCGTCTGCAGACGCAACAGGACGAGGATCACGAGCAAGACGCCGACCAATGACATCCCACACATGTTCAATTGGCGACATATCCGGGGAACACGCAGGCCAAGGAAGAAGCTGTACCTGCTGCGCTGCAAAGAAGGATTTAACAATCCGAGCAGTATGAGGGCGGGCATTGTCCTGTTGAAATACAGCGCCTGGCAAGCTTTGAAGGAAGGGAACAGCTTCGGGCTGTAGAACTTCACGGATATACCGGTTGCTGTTCAGATTGCCCACAATTCGTAGCAATTGAGATCGTCTATGATATGCTATGGCGCCCCAGACCATAACTCCGGGTGTTCGTCCACTGTGGCGTTCGATAATGCACTCCGGAAGGTGGCGTTCACCGGCATAGCGTCTGACACGAATGCGGCCATCATGGTACCACAAATTAAAGCGGGATTCGTCAGAAAACACGACATGCTGCCAATCAGCACGCCAGTCTCTATGCTGATTGGCCCATTGTAGCCGCAGGCGGCGATGGTCGTGCGTTAGGGGGATCCTGTATAAAGGAGTCCGTGCGCGCAGTCCACACTGCAGCAGACGTCTACGAATTGATGAAGCACACAATGAAACACCTGTAGCTATTGACCACAGTGCTGCCAATTGTCTAGAGGAAGCTGTACGGTCCGTCCGCGCCATGCGGACCAGGTGTCTATCATCGCGAGCTGACGTCACATTTCGGGGTCCACTCCCGGATTTCCGAGTTGTCCGACACTCGTCCGTCCACTGCTTCCAAACGCGCATCACTGTGCTGCTGTTACGCTGCACACGAGAGGCTATTGCACGATACGACAATCCAGCTTCACGAAGGCCGATGATTCTCCCTCGTTCAAACTCTGTAAGTTGTTCAAATCTCGCTCTCTTTCGTCGACGAGGCATAAGTACAGATTGAGTTAACGTTTACCACTAGCAGATAACCACCGATAACCATACACGCCTCGCTAGAGCCGTCTATTTATTCGGATCCATCAGCCGTTCAGAGGGCGCTGCTCAGCATACGCATGCGCTACGGATTTGCAATTCTAATCATTTGCATATCATGTGCTACTTTGCATTTCCTGAAAATTTCAGCTCACTCGCGTAAGTCCTTCATGGTGTTGCAATTTTCACAAACGTGAGTGTAGTTGTGGAAATACGAAGATGTCCAACATGTCCTAAGTATACCATTGATGAGACCGTCTTTTCTGTGAAAAACAAAGGCCCAATGACTCGGTCGTGCATTAGTCCACACCACACATTAACCTTTGGAGAATCCCTTTGTGCCTCACTGTATTCATGGGGGTTTTCAGATCCCCATGAAAAAAGAAAAGAGAGAAAAATGCAATTAATACGCAGACGATATTTAGAAAAGTACAGATATTTAGACTGGAAAATGAAACTATCTGAAATTAACCACACGCACAGACGATATTTACAAAAGTAAAGATATTCAAACTTGAAAAGGAAAATATATAAGTTATTCCATGAATAAATGCCATGTTTATATCTTCATTATTTTATGAGTTATTGAACATCAAAATGGGTCCGGGACTTTACAAAACAACCTGTTTATTAAAAAAAGTACATAACAAAATTTTATTAAGCAAAATTAAGGAAAGCAAATATAATAAAAAAGATTAAAATCTGCCTGTTTCTGCAAATTTTTTTCATAACTATTAGATTTTACGTTGACTCATTTATTATTTTACGTTACTATATACAAAAAATAAACAGAAAAATTTCGTGTTTAACTATAACAAGTTGATAGAAACCTATGTTATTAAGACACTCACGGTGTAAAATAATGTTTGTTCAAAATATTGTTAAAAATTCCATATAAAGTGACTTATTAAATGATTAACTTAAATCTGTATTCAGCAACTCCCTTTAATTACTTCGAAAATAAATTAAATATTTTATTAGTCAACGACTGACAACGCCATTTTGTTCCCGATGTAATTTTGCCAAAAATGAAAACATAAATGGTTACAGTCAATTCATTAGTCATGTGCTGCAATTGTATCATTCATAAATTCGAACCCCGCCATAAAGAACTTTAAGGGATGGCAATATCTATACTGCTATATCTGATCGGAAAAGAAACGCTATATCTCATCCGATAAGAAACGCTATATCTGATTCGATAAGAAAAAATTGGCTGTCTCACACGTGTAAAACCTGAATGACCTATAAAGAAAAAAGACTGATTAATATTGTCACATCTCTAAAAGAAGTGCACAAAAATCATATTAAGAAATAATCATATTAAGATTTCATTTCAATTGTTATCACGCCCAGTTATCAAATTTGTTTTTTGTTCTTTTCCAGTCTCCAAAGTTTCTGGCAAATTCATTGCTCTTTGTTTGAAACATTGTCCAGATAATTAGCAGATCAAGGCTTCTTTGAATGATGAACCATGACAGTAATGCTTCTAAAACATTTTCTATGCTCCATCTTTCTGAAAGTTTCCCTCGCATCGCAATTTCTTCCATGAGAAAAAGTTACAGATTTTGGAGTTTTTCATAATGACACAAAATTTCACTTGTGGATTTCGATAATCTGTGTTTTGGTAAATATCGATTTGGTTGCATCCGTTTCGTATTTTTCAAATAATCAGTGTTCTGAATGACAATCCTCCTACCAATCTAATGTGTGATTTTGATAATTTCTACCTATGTAACCCTTACACTGATCTGTAAATTGTCGTATTATATAGCAAAATCTAGAGAACATCAACAACATACTTTTGATTGATTGCAAAGCAGGTATAAGGATGCACCTGTGCCAAGTAAAAGTTGTTATAACATACCGGGGTGCGATGTTGCCAAGTCTACGTTTCTGGCAATACAACAGGAATTATTCCATCGCTTCTGGTCTCTCGCTACCCGATGTTTCTAGATAACAACAGAGATGCACGAAACGGGTATATAAGCAGCCGGCCGGTTGTCGGAGAATCAGTGTTGGATACACGAGCGAAGTGCAAAAAACTAGCGAATAGTGATAGCATTGTAGTAATGCTATTATTTTCGCCGTACGTAAACGATGTCGTCGCGATCTTGTGTGAGCAAACCGAATAGTTTTCATTACATATGTGACACTGAAAGCTCAACGAAAGACTTGTCCACTTGTAAGAAACACCTACGAGTTATATTTTGGGTGCAAAATTGGCGATTAAGACAAAACTCAGGCTCCCAAAATTTGCTGCCACAATTGCTCAAGAACATTAATGGTATGGCTACGTGGCGCTCACAAGTCTATGAAGTTTAGAATACCAGTGACTTCATAGGAACCTCTAAATCATATTGATGATTGCTACTTTCGAACAAAAGTCGTGAGTTTTCCTCCTAAAAGCAAATATAAAATTGAATATCCTAATATCCCCTCAGCCATGAGACCTGTTCCTCAGAATGCTTTTAACATACCTGTCTCTAAGCTTCCAGAAAAATACGAAATCGAATCGGATGTATTACACGATTTTGAACCAAAAGCCGATCTAAGTTTTCAAGAGAAAGACGATTACGAATGTAGTAGCAGTAAACAGACCTATTTTATATCTCAGGAAGAGCTTAACGATCTTATTCGTGATTTGGAGCTTTCCAATACAAAGGCACAGCTGCTTGGATTTCTTTTACAGCAATGGAATCTGTTACAAAAAGGAGCGAAAATTCCCATGTTTCGGAAAAGACTCCCTTCAGTATTTTTCTCAATGGCAAATGACTTAGTTTTCTGTCATGATATTCGGGGTTTAATGAACGAACTTGGCCTTTCTATAAATCTACCAAGTGGCGACTGTTTATTGACTCTTCGAAGACAAATTTCTTCGAAGAGTCAATAAATTCTCGTTATTTAAAACTCTTCGAAGGCCGTTTTATTGTTTAATGGAAACTAACAATCATCTGTTTCCTTGAATCATTCTGTAAATATGAAAAGAAGTATGAGACATGCGTATATTACTTCAAAGCATATAATACGAAGATCATAAATAGAATATATGTGCCGAAGTAAAAGTTGTTGCACTTCTTACACAATTGAAGAGTGGCTATACCAAACATTGTTGTTTTTCATGCGAATGGGACAGCAGAAACCAATATTATATTGTTAAAGAACGGCTGTTAAGTAAAGACATGGTGCCCGGCCTGAAAAATGTCCTCAGTGAACCTTTAGTAGCTCAGAAGGAAATTTATTTACCTCCTAAAATTAAAAATAAGGCTTATAAAAATTTTTGTTAAATTTTTAAATAGAGTAGGAAAGGACCTTCTTTATCTGAGACAGAAATTCAGACGGGAAAATGGAGGCAAAGCTTAAAGGAGGACTGCTCGTTGGGGCGCAAGTACGAGAACTTTTTAAAGATGAAAATTTTGAAACTACACTTTCGAGAAAAGAAAATAGGGCGTGGACTGCCTTCAAAAATGTATAGCAAATTGCTAGGTAACAAGAAATCGGAGAACTACAAAGATCTAGTTGAAGAATTTATCCAGTCTTACGAGACGTTAGGTTGCAACATGTCAGTTAAGCTGCATTTTCTTCACTCTCATCTGAAATTCTTCTCTGATAATTTAGGCGCAATTTCAGACGAACACGGCGAAAGATTTCACCAGAAAATTGCTCAAATGGAAAAGAAGTATAGTGGAAAATGAACTCCAAACATGTTAGCGGACTACTATCGGACCCTCAAGCGTGAAACCGATCCAGGCGAATACAAGCACAAAAAAGCAACAAAATAATTTATTTGATTGTATTCTAACTTTTTCAATGAAAAATGAAGTATATTTTATAAAAAAAATCTTTTTTTTTAATCTTTGAAAATTTACTAGATTGTTTACGGTTTGGGTTTCTCATATTTTATATTTTTCTTCCCTTCTCTAAAAACTTATAGGTGATAGGTAAAAACCGAGCTGATATTTGAATGCAGCATATTACAGTAGACGAAAAAAAATCAATGAGCTACAAAAAAACTTTAAAATGTCGAAGTGTAGTGCTAGTCTTAATTTCAATGCAAAAGTTTTACTTTACAACCACGGACTAACTTTTGACGCGGAAACGGAGTGCAGAGGGTTTGGTTAAAGAATACGTAAGAGTTTTGCTCTTCTGAAAAACATGAAAGTCTTCCAATCGCGGAATACCAGTGACTTCCACGATGAAGATAATGACGATGAAGATAAGAATGATCGAAGAGGAAGATAATTTCGTCATCTAGATGTCTTCTTTTGTAAGAACACAAGCATTTCACTCAAGATATGCATGGATGCGACATAATGATTGCTATCCTATACAGAGAACATCTCATGTCTTGACCAAAGAATGCAAAATCCCTATTCGGAAGATAAATTTATAAGATTCATTATTTCGTCTTTCCTTGTATCGCAAATATTTCAAAATTTTCACCACCGCAATCAGCCTTGATTAGAGTTTTGTCCAGCAGGTCAAAGAAAGAATTTGAGTGCCATCAGAAAATCTATTCCTGTTTTAAGTTTCAATGGTCTTGCACACCATACGATGTCCTAAGATTATGTTATCAAATCTCCATTCTCCTAGTGTTGGGTGTCACACCTGTGCCCCATATTTTTTGTTTAGAACACAGAGAAAGGTGGTGGTGCAAATAAAAGAAAAATGACATAAAGGTGATTTCTTTTCGGATGGTATGTAAATCCTAATGAAATGTAGATGATTTTATCAGTCAGGAATGTCTTTGTTAAAACTTGCAGAAATTCTGCAAAAAACGTGAAAAATGCAAAAAATGTTTCAATCGAAAATGTCCATACAATTCGTTATATTTGATTTTAAGACCCTTTATTACAACATAATGTAATAAATAATAAAGGTTGTAAGGTTATCCTAATTATATTAACAGTTATTTTAAGTTACGCAACTTTTCTATGTATTCTAATTTCAGCTTACAATTTCCTACCAGAATGTGATTTCCGAAACCCAGTTAATGCAAATGAGTAAGAGTACTATTTAAGTCGATGTTTCGCCGACTTCGAGAGAGAGAGTCTGATTTTCCTGAATAGCGCGCGTTTGCCTTTTGGCTACGTTCTCTCTTAGCTACTACGCTCGGCCATACTTTAGACCCTTGCTTGGCTTTGCCGATTTAATTAATATTTAGGGGCCAACTAATTAGAAACCTGATAGCATCGGCTATATCTCTCAGATAGATTTAGTTAAACTTAGTTAGTTTAGTTTAAATTCATAATTATTTAAGTTCAAGTCCAAGTAGTGGAGGCTTTGTGTATACTCCGAATTAAGAGTTGATTGTAATTATTCTGAGAAATAAAGGATAGTTAACCCTTCTTAAGTCTTGCGTGTTTGTTCTCACACTTAAGCGATTATTCGCTTCTTAGTGTTTGTGGGGTTCTAAGATTGAACATTGAATTAAATAAGTGAAATCCCGGAGAAGGCATGGATGTAATTTGTCCGTCTCTTCATAGGAGGTAACTGTGGCCTACCTAATAGGTGCATCCATAATAGACTGAACACCGCTTCCGGCCGCAATAGTGGCCAATGCCTGCACATATATATATATTCACAATGGCAGACTATAGCCGTTTTTATATATATATTCACAGTGGCAGACTATAGCCGTTTTTATATATATATTCACAGTGGCGGACTATAGCCGTTTTTAGGCTATATATATATATATATACGTATATACATATGTGTGTGTGTGTGATAATTTTCGAAGATGAGCATAGGAATGACGACATGGCGAAGCGTGGCAATCAGATGACATCAGTGTTCGGGCGTTGTTTGGGCTAAGTGGAATGCAGCAAATGATGACACGGAAGAATTTAATTTTATAGCTCTATTAAGTTATAACGGCACATCATTTTTCTTTAGACAAAGATCTCCAAATTACATATCCAATAATGATTTAAATAGAAATGAGGTTTAATTTAGGCTTTTGGCGTCATAAATATTCTAACAAAGGGAAGGATGGGAAAAGCAACAGCAGATCGTGTAGTAGCGATGGAAGAAAGCACTCTAGTCTAGTCTAGTCTGGATAACTATTGCTGGGATATTTCCAATTATGAGCAACTTATCCAGCTCACTGAGGAATTCTATAGAACCCCTGACGTGCAATTTCCTTATATTAAATAAAACCAAATATGTGGTATGAAGGAAATGCCGTTTGCACCGCAAGCTTGCAATAAACCAAAGTCCTGCAATGTAAAGAGAAGTCCTAACTAAATCCTGACTGCGGCATAGCCGGAGCGTACTCGGTATTTACACTGGTGTGCAAAAATTAAGGACGAAGTTGAAAAATTAGCGTATCAGCTGAACGAAGAGGCAGAGCGGACAGAAAGACCAATTAGGAGATTAAGTAAGGTGATGTACGGTAGCACATGCGCAGATATGCAGGCAGACGTAATGGAGGAGTGTCTGAGTAATATAAAGCATGTTTTCGGTGTAAGATCAGTATTTCTGGCAAAGAGATTGCACGCCGTATAGCAGTTAAAATCACACCGAGTTGCTGCCTCAGCGAGAAATGGCGAATAATCAATCTGTAGACGACATCTGGATGCTTTTACCCAAGGTCGAATCATTGGGAAGTTGGAGGAAAACCGCAGTGTGACAAGTGTGGCTGCAGAGTTCGGAATTGCTCACAGCATCGTTTCACGACTTTGGAGACAATTTCAAACTACAGGAACAGCTATCCGGGGGTTTAGTAGTGGTTGTCCACGAGGAACCACACCCGCAGATGACCGGTATATTGCCTTACAGGCCAGAAGAAACAGGCGGCAGACAGCGGGAGAAATCGCTAGACACACGACACAGGCGACTGGACGACCGATATCGCGTTTTACCGTGGCCAGAAGACTGCACGGTGGTGGTCTGTTCACACGACGCCCTGTACGGTGTGTACCTCTAACGCCTGCCCATCTGAGAAGGCGTTCTCTGCGGTGCCGGGAACACCGGAATTGGAGACACAATGAATGGGGACGAGTACTCTTTACAGATGAGAGCAGATTTAGTCTGAGTTGCGATTCTAGACACATACACATCTGGACAGAGCGGGGAACACGCAATCCCCCCTTCAACATCATCAAAAGAGACTGTTTTGGAGGTCGCGGAGTTCTCGTTCGAGCAGACATAATGCTTGGTAGCCGGACCGACCTTCATATCTCCCAAGGAGGTTCGTCACCTGGGACTGCTATTGTAACGAGGTTCTTCTTCCTTACATGCGTCTTTTCACAAGGGCTATGGGTCCTCAGTTCCTCTTCATGGACGACAACGCTCCACCTCATCGCACAGTTACTGTCGAAGAGCTGTTGGAGAGTGAAGATATTGAACACATGGATTGGTCGGCAAGGTCTCTGGATCTAAATCCCGTCAAGCATGTACGGAACTTACTAGGGAGACCCGTGGCAGCACGTAACTTATCGCCAGTAACGATTCCGAAACTGCGATTGGTGCTACAAGAGGAACGAGCAGCAGTGTCTCAACAGCTCATTAACAACCACATATCCAGCATGCACAAATGATGTGAAACCTGCCTAGCAGTCAGGGGAGATCATATCCCCTATTAAAGACCGGATGTTTCTTGCTGAACATTCATCACAGGGATGTTTCGGCCTTCAGTCGCATTGCGCTCCATGCTACTTTTTCAATAAAGCTTCTTTTTATCCCTCTGATTTCTCTTTTAGTAAGTGTTGCTTACATTACTCATGTCCTTATGTATTGGGGATGTTACGGTATTAAATGTGTTGATTTGGAAAGCTTTTGTACAAAGTTATATTGAAAAAATCGTCTCGTCCTTAATTTTTGCACACCAGTGTATAGTAGCGGTTACATGCCGGAATGTTCTCCAAAGTGCTGGTCTAGGGGGAACATCCTGAAATTGCGGAATAATTAGAAG
>KK116629.1:458343-500510 GCA_000611955.2 Stegodyphus mimosarum | reverse complement strand
TTATATATTACACACACACACACACACACACACCACACACACACACACACACACACACACACATATATATATATATATATATTAATAAAAGACGACACGTGACTAAAGATGTCATGTAGTCTGAAAGCTTTTTTTCTTTTTAGCCCAAAGGAGCGTTAGTTCAGAAGAGCTATTAATTTCGTTTTGGTATTTTGGGTTGATTCATTGTAAATGCCCGTATCACTTTTCAAACTGTTGCCACCAAATTTTATCGCATATATTTAAAGAAGTTAAATAATGAAGAATCTGCATAAATGTATACATGTTTCTCACATTATGATAATATAACAGTACCTAGAGTCATTAAATTTTGAATATCGCAATCCTCCTCCGAATATGGGCATCTGGAAGCCCAAATTTGGAACTTGTTTTATTATCGATTTCATATTTTGTAACACTTTAACGAATTTTTGATTAACAAACTCAACGCTTTCAAAGCGAGCAATGGCAACACTGTAAAAAAAAAAAATCTCTGGCTCGCGATACTGTGTATCGGAAATTCTAAAGATATGCTCATTTAAAAATAATTTTGCGATATTGTTGTTGAATTGAATTTTAGGGTTTAAGTGCGACGAAAATCATATTTAATAAATTAATAATCACAGAAAACATTAAAAAAAGGCCCCTTTGGGCGTAATGTAAAATGTGAAATCTTTCAGATTTTTTTTTATTTAATTCATTTCTTAACCGGAATTGACACAAGTAATTAACTGTGTACCGTAATTTTTTTTTTCGAAACAGTCAGTAAATACTACACTTCTGCGCAAAATGTGTGGATGAAAGTAAGCATTTTTCAAACTACTAAGTGTTTTATTAAAAACTTAGTGGTTTTTTCTTTTAAATCTGAAAATGTTTGTTTGGATGTAAGTAAATAAAGCTCACCAATCCCCAGGCTGTTTTCTATCATATATGAGATAGAGTTTAGGCAAACAGTACTCCCACCCTTTGCTGTAATAAAATAATATTATCCTTACCTATTTAATTTGAGGTATTTTTTTAGATTACTTTTACATAGAAAAAATTCTTTTTTTCTTTATTAAATTTTGTTTTCAGAATTTCCTCAGTCAATCAGAAACAAGAAGAACTGGTCTCACAAAGAACTTCAGGTTTCTTTCCAGTTTGAAATGCGTAACCTTAGGGTATTTTCACTCTTTTAATCGCAATCATTCTGCATATCATATCATTTAAATATCAATCTCATAGATAATTACAGCTTTTCAATGAAACGAAGAAAACCGATCAACATTCGGTTTAAGTTGATACTAAATGACATGGCAAAGCAATTAAGACATTTTAAGAATATTTCGAGTGTGCTGATGAATTCCATCTCATGAAATAACTTTAAATCAATTATTATAATTAGTCCATTAACTTCTGAAAATGAAATAAAAATTCCGCTTATGGTTTTTTTGCTAAAAGGAGATAAATAAAAGCTAGATGCACTTAGATTTCGATAAAAGTTCTTTGATAATATTTTTAAATCCTTTTCAGAACTATTTTTGCAGCATAAAATTAATTTAAGAGAAACTATTACTTGAATAAAAATAAGCCTAAAAGATAAGTATATGACAAATATGTCGCTATAAATTTTTATTTCTCGTTTTGACGGTTTTTAGGGGAAAACTGGAATGAGAATCGTACACAATATAATTTTAGTTAAATGCTCGCGCATAACATTCAGTCACCTACTACCATTTAGCTCGAATGAAAAAAAAAAAGAAATTAACGATTCAACTAATGATTTTCAAAACAGTTTTTATTTTATCGACAATAGTGTCTTCTCACCAACTATTTTGTCAAGTTAAACTGTAAATAGGAAATATATATATATATTCTATGTACATTTCCAAGTACGGAATATTATAGAAAAAATTGAAAATCAAATAGACAAATGGTTTCAATAAGGAATGTGTGAACCTTTCTCAAAAACTCACAGGAATCTTTCAAACTAGTGATTTTAATATATAACTTTTCAGGTGGCAGGAAGGACTATTATTCTGTAAATATCTTGAAAATCTCCTGGACTTAAGAGAGATGAATGTGGGCAGCAACAAGCCTTTGCGCAACATCCTAGGCATATTGGATAGGGTTTAAATCCCGATATTAGAAAATCAGTTCTCTTGTATGTTATTCTCTTTGGTCTTCGTGTTAAGAAAATAGATTAGTGAGATCTGTTTCTTCTAATTTAATAAGAAAGAATATCATTTCTTTGAAAATGACGATTTTGTTACTGCTCCAGTGTAATGACAAATGCAGAAATCAAAAGAGACATTCAACTACTAGCATTCACGTTCCGAAAGAAGAATCTCTTGCTTATTTTCTTCTTCTAAGGAATACTTCTTTACACATAGAGCACTCCATTTTCCGCATGAATCTTTTTAACTTCCGTTGCGTTTATGATAAAATGAATGTTTCGATAAAGTTAATTGAGCTCCAAGAAAACAGCAGTCAGCCATAAATTCTTTTCTTATTTGTGTTAATTTTTAGATTGAATTTTTTCATTTGTTTACTGAGAAATCAATTTATTTTTAAGTTATACTTAGGTAACACTGCCTGAGTAAAGATAATAATCAGTCAGCCACTCTAGAACGCAAAGCGCACATTACTTTATTTATAAAAATACGAATTTTATTGGACACAAGTCAATAATAGTCAGCGGTCAAATGTCATAGTCAGCGGTCAAATGGACTAAATCGATGTTCATTTACAGCTCTACCCGTGCACGAATTCCGGCAAATGGGCTAATTTCATGTTTGTTTTCGCGATTTTTCACATGTATGACGTAAATCAGAGCCATTGTCTTTTAAAAGTTTGTGCAATCTCGTATTCTTTGGTAACATCAAATGTACCAGAACTGTTTAGACTGAAACGAATTATCGAAATGTCTTTTAAATACCACAGAGACAAAGAAATGGTTTAAAGGACCCTTTTATTTAACTAAGACAAAATTTAGCAGATGGCACCACTCATGCTTACAGAAACCAACAGTTATGGCTTAAATCAAAGATAACGGATGAAATAAAACTAAGAGAAGAAAGTTAGCCTAACGGCTGCGTAAGTAGAATAACACGTAAGGTGGCTCTGAGCTAAGGTCGGCGTAACAAGCCTAATGGCGAGAACAACGCAACGCCACAGAATATTAGCAAGGGAAAGACGCTCTGATTCTGCCCTCAGTAATCTTCCCTTAAATACTGTTTTTTATTACCTCATTCGAAAACCACGCGCACTGGAAATTTACTTTCTGGCAGGGAAATGGAAATGAAGGAGATAGAAAAATTATTAGCATAAAATAACTTATTAGAAACTAAATTTAAACTTTATCAGTTCTCTGTGAAGACATCCCTCCTTTATGCAGACATTCTTCACATGGTTTGCCATATTTTACTAAATTAACCAACGCACTTACAAGTCGAATGGGTGTGAAATTTTACTGATTTTATGCGGCGAGATCACAAGCATGTACTTGACGCTTTTCTGTGATAGTCCTGCTTTGAGAAATCTCCCCACGACAAGTGATGCCTTTCACCTGCAACAGCTTTTCAACTGAATAGGTAATCGAAACTATTAGCCATTCGCTGCAAATGTTCGAATACTGTTTTCTTCATTATTGTTTCTTAGTGTCGCTGCTGAAGCCGAACTGAAGTGAACCTCATGAACTGACCAGAGACACTTAGAGCAGTAGCGAGAATGAGAACGGAGCCATGATTGCTGCTTACGTGACTGAAACGAAAGAAAGCAGCCATATTTATTTGCTGCTTACATGTTACTCGTTTAACTTTGAATCTAAATTGGTTAGACGATTTAGAAATGACTGTAATAACGAAGGGAACAATTCTCGCTATAACACACAAAGTATTTGATCCTATTGGAATTGTGAGTCGTATTCACTTGTACCCTAAAATATTGTTGCAGAATCTATGGAAAATAGAAATTTCTTGGGATACTGAAGTCGACGAGAGTACAAAACAAAACTTTATGAATTGGTATAAAGACCTTTTTCTCTTAAAAGAAATCTCCCTCCTATGATCGATACATTCCAGCAAGGATAAGAGGAAGTTCTGCAATATTCACACTTTTTTTGATGCCAGTAGTAATGCGTATGCTGCTACAGTTTTCTTGAGAACTGAGACGAATTCTGGAGTTCATCTGTTGGCATCTAAGTATAGAATAGCTCCTGTGAAATCTATCACGACTCATCGTCTGGAGCTGATAGCTGCCTCGATAGGAGCCAGACTGTGCTCTTCCGTTTTAAATGGTTTACAATGGCAAAATGTGGAGATGCATTTTTGGATGGATTCTACAACAGTTTTGACATGGATTCAAAAAGAAGTGATCGTCCTGACTGTCTTTGTGGAAAACAGAGTCAAGGAAGTTAGGAAACTGACGGATCCCAAAACAAAAAAACCCAGCTGACCTTCCATCAAGAGGTTGCATCGCCAACCAACTTTCGACAGTTAGATGGTGAGAGGGCCTCGATTGGCTGAAGAAATATCAGGAAGAATGGCCAAAATCAAGATTGGTCTATAATGGTGAAGCTATGAAATGAGAAAAAGCGTAACGAAAACTCATTTAAGCGTAGAAACTGAAGCAATCTTTCATAGTCTCATCATAGGGGAAACTCATTAGAATAGTTGCTTGGATTGTTAGATTCTACATTAATCTAAGATATAAAATGTTGTCATACTGTGATGATTTAACTATAAAAGAAATCCTCAAAGCGGAACTTATCGTTTTGAAAGCTGTCAAACGAGAATTTCTTGATGGAATAAATGACCTGCGAATAAAACCGCTTCGTTCAGTTCTTGACGAGAAAGGATTAATAAGAAAACGAACACAGATCTTCAGCAGAAAAGATAAGAAGAATTTTTGGTTACCAATAATACTGCCATCAAAGCATAGAATTATGCATATGCTTATCGCATATAAACATGAGGAACTTGGACATCCAGGTGTACAAATTTCAATGAATCACATGCAGGAGAATTATTGGATTTTGCGAAGTCGCGAAACCATTCGACAAGTTATCTTTAAATTTGTTCGATGTAAACGATTCACCGTGACTCATCCAGAACCGGAAACCACTTTCTTGCCTGAAGATCGAGTAAAGGATGCTGCTGCATTTGAAGTCACTGGGGTGGATCTCGCAGGGCCACTGTATTTAAGAGATAAAACAAAGGCCTGGATAGTTCTATTCACGTGCGTCGTTTATCGGGCAGTGCATATGAAGCCAATACCATCTTTAACAGCGGAAGCCTTCCCGATCTCATTGAGAAGATTTATAGCACGCAGAGGTAGACCGACTGTTATTTATTCCGATTATGGAAGTAATTTTGTGAAAGCTCACAGTGAACTCTGCAAAGTTGACTGGAAGAAAATAGAGGCAGAATCTATACTGAAGAAAATAACATGGAAATTCATTCCCGCCTCGGCTCCTTGGTGGAGCGGATGGTGGAAGCGATTGATCGACATGGTCAAACAGATTTTGCCAGAGTATTAGGTCAAGTTTCTCTTAATTATGAAGAGTTGAATACAGTATTGGGCGATACTGAAAGTCTGATGAATTCTCGACCTTTGACATACTTGTCTGAAGATGCTAACGACTTAATTGCTCTCTCTCTCTCTCCTTCAATGTTCTTACAGGAGAACAAAGAAACTGGAGTACCAGATATTGATAACATTGATACTATTTATATGCGTAAAAGATATCTTTACTTGCAGAAAACACGCTAACCTTTCTAAAAGAACTTCCAAACCGATTTCTATTGGAGATATCGCACTCAACGGTTCTGATGACCTGAAGCATCTACAGTGGCTAATAGCACGAGTTGTGGAAGGCATACCTGGAAAAGATGGTACTGTAAGAATTGTAAAATTAAAAACAAAATCGGGCGTCGTCACAAGAACGATAAAACGTGCCTATCCATTAGCACTGTCAGATGATCTTCAAGGTCCTGTTTTGAGAGACAAAGCCCTTGGTGATTCTAAGACACCGACTAAAATTGATGACTGCAAAAGTCATGTTCCACTAGAAGAACAATCAGAATCCTTAACTTAAGTCACAGTCACTCGTAGTGGACGAACTGTGAAACCTGTTCAAAGACTGCAATTGTGACGTGTGCGACAGTAGGTTGAGTTCCTCCAAAACTCAAGGTGGGAGGATGTCGCTGCTGAGCATGAACTGAAACGAAGTGCAGTAAACCTCATGAACTGACCAGAGACAGAGCAGTAGCGAGAACGAGAACGGAGCCATGATTGCTGCTTACGTGACTAAAACGAAAGAAAGCATCCATGTTCATTTGCTGCTTACATGTTACGCGTTCTATAATTTTAATAATTTAATAATGTTATATATTTCTATCGTTTAAGCTCTGTGCTCTGTTGTAACTGCTAATAAAGTAAGCTTGTGTTGTGAAAGGAAGCCTACCATTTTTTCGAATGGATTAGTACCATTTTAACCTGGATTTCTTCCCATATTTAGATGCTTCAAGCCGCCCTCCACGAAGAAGACAAAGGGGTAAGTTTACTTTTTTGACAATTGTATTGATCTTCTAAAACCTAGGAACCTATAGAGTTTGAAATTTTTACAGTTAACTCAAAAGTCTGAATAACTGAAAACTTACAGTACTTCCTAATTATAGTCAGTTTTTCTTTCTTCTACCATCTATTTTTCAGTTAATATCTGGCAGGCGGTTTACGAAAGTGTGTCTCACAGTTCAAACACGAAGTGATCTAACTCTCGAAAAGCCTGTTTTGTAATAAATATGTTTGTACCAATGATAATGTTTAGATTTTTTTATACTGTGTGGTGATAAATATTTAATCATACAAGTCTTAAGAATAGCCGCCCTATTGGCATGGTGGTAAAGGAACTTGCTACTATGGAGTCGAAAATCTTCTCAAATTCGTGTTATTATGACTTACAAAGTATCAAGACCGATGTCAGGTATAATACGTGCCTCTTGGATTCATTAAAATTCGCGGACTTGATTTGGTGTTACTGTCAGACAAGTGTAATAAGTCACAAGAATAGTGTCAATAACTTCTATTTCTTTAAAATCAAGTTCAGAGAACTGAAACTGCAATATTTATGATCTCTCTCTCTCTTCTTAATCATTCATTAATGAATAACTCATTCAAATCTAAAGTTTCTTTGGAAATACGTCAGCTTGAAGAAACATAGTCAGAATATTTTTTATGAAAATGCGTGACGTTTAATACTATATGCTGATATAGCAGAGAAAAGTACCCGCATCAGGAAATGAAAGGAATTCTTTTTCAGTAGTTTATAGTGATATTTAAGAAATTGTGATATTAGGTATCTTTTAATTGTTATAGCTTTCCTCTTCATATTTTTAACAAGAAAGGTTTTTAAAATTAATTAAATCATATATACATGGTAAAACAAATCTTCACTATGTTCTTCATAGATGTGAGTAGCCATTTGTTCAAGTAGTAAGTAAAGCGTAAGGAATATATTTTATTATCAAAATATATGCATCCTATTAATTTTTATTTTTATCTATATTTATGTATTTAATTATTTTATCAAGATTTAATAGCATCCACTGCGAGTTTGCCCCATCTTGTATACGCTTTGCACTATCTAGCATCAGAATTTATTAAATGTATCGAAACATTAAATTAAAAAAATTCTTCTTCGCAGTGAGAACCCACCTGAAAACTATTTACTACAGCATATCAATAAAATAGCAGTTTGAAATAGCTTTCATTGTAGTCATTTTGATATTAAACGCACAGTATCTCAAGATCAGCTGATTTCTATAATAAGAATTATCGCACTACTGATATTGTTATTCTTCCTTTTATTAAATTATTCATTTCGTAAGCCCACTTTTGCTTCAGTCGAATTCAGAATAATGTTCTTATCACCTTCATTTTCAAAAAGCAAAAATAGAATAGCTAATTAGAGTAATCCTAACTGGGTCTCATTTTGCCTTATGAATTAGCTCGAATCTCGTTTAATTGGAGAATTATTGTATTCTTAACAAAAGACTTATTATTGTCACGAGTAAAATATGCAGCCGGATATCCATAGAAAATGCTGCTTTGAAAGATTTTTATATTTGCTCCCATTTCAAATTTGTTGTAAAAGCCTTAACAAGGCATTTAGCGTTTTCTTCTTCGTTCTGTGTCTATCTTCAGCTAACATATATTTTTTAGAAATAAAGGATTCCTGAAATAAAAAACAAATTCTTTGCATATTCTGGAAACAACCTTAATAATGGAAACGTCAGCTCAAACGGATTTTCAAAGACATTCAATTTTTATTTCATTTTTAACAGACAGGAAACTGCAACAATTTTTTAATAGCGAATGTTTTAGTTGCGTCTGTTCTTAAAAAATATTTTTAAAAAAATTGAGATTAGACGAATTGAAAAGGGCTGGTAAACCTGTGATGTGAGAAACGTTTTATATGAGAATGGATATTTGAAATATATCCCTAATTCTTACTCCATCACAGAAAGAGAATACCCAGTGTCAGTTCTTCATCTACCTTTTTTGAAGAAAGCAATATTCTCTTATAAAAGCTTTTGGGCTTATATAGAGCGTTCCACAATAAAATTGCCAAATTCTAAAAATGAATTTACAGCCGAAATAAGTAAAAAAATTTTCTACAAATCAGGGCCGGGCCATAGCATAGACAAATAAGACAAATGTCTAGGGCCGGTTTTGGGGGGGGGCCCGGTCAAACCATCCACACTGAAAAAAATGTAAAAGTAAAATAAAAGCTTCCTTTTATTTCGCAAAATAAATAAAATTTTATCCATAGACTCAATTTAAATTTAATGTAAATCTACAGATTTCCTTTTTTATTAAGATGTACTGGTATAAATGGTGCTGGTATAAATGGTACATGAACAACATTTCGCTTACAAAGCTACGACAATATGGGAAATATGTCTGGAAAATAAAATGGGCTCGAAAATCGCATTAAAAACAGTCAGAGCCCATTAGTTTCTTGTGCTTCACATGCGTTAAATCTGACAGTAAGTAGTGCTTGTGAATCATATTTGAAATCAATACCATATTTTAATTTATTAGAGAACCTTTATACATTTATTTCGGCGTCTACTCATAGGTGGAACACTTTAGAAAAAGATTTTGCAGCAAATAATAAACATGTTACAGTAAAAAAGTATTTACTACTAGGTGGTCTTGTAGAGCTAATGCAGTTAAAGCAATTCGCTCTGGGTTCAATGAAATAAAAAATGGCTCTACTTGATATATCACTAGATGAATCTCAGGAATATTCTTTAAAACTGGAATTCCGAGAAATAGCAAACAAAATTAATCATTTAGATTTCATTTTATTAACAGTTATTTGGGATAAAATTCTTTGCAGAATAAATTCAAGCAATACATACTTACAAGACTTAATGGCAATTTCGTTTGCGGCAAGTGTTTTTGGTAACTTATTTAATTACGTTAATAGTTTAAGAATTTTATTTCCGAAAATAGAAGCGGAGGGATTAAACGCATCAGAAATAAAAAAAAATTTCCGGTACTAATAAAAGGTCCGAAACGGAAAGAATTTTTTTATACAGTTCATCATGAGAACGGAAAAAGTTCATGTAATCAGGGTCAAGAAGCCTTTAAATGAAATTGCTTTTACGTAATATGTGACAAAATATCTTTTGAACCAAAATTATGTAGCAAAAGTTACAAAGACATTAATGAGATTTTTAAAATATTTCATACAAACTCAAATGACAATGTATCAATTGAATCTGAAGTTGCCACATTGCTAAAAAAATGGTACAGTGAAGACATTAATACAAAAGAATTGGATGAGGAAATGTTACAATTTCGATTACTTTCTAAAAGTCAAAATTTAACGTTGTCATCTGACATGCTACGATTAATAAAGACTACAAAAATTATATCTACATTTCCATATATCACATTACGTATATTTTTAACTTTGCCTGTATCGAATGCATCTGGTGTAAGATCGTTTTCGGTCTTAAAACGCTTAACAAAAATACTTACGGAACTCATTAAGTCAAACAAAATTAACTTCTTTAGCTGTACATAGAACAAAATGCTTTAGAGAATGTTAATTACGAAGAAATAATTGAAAAATTTGCCGAGTTGAAAGCCGGAAAAAAGTATTTTTGAATTAATTTCGTAATCATTTTTTTAAACTATGGTTTTGACATTTAACAGAATAAGTTCCGTTTTCTCATTTATGACATTCAAACAAAATGTTCCAATACTGTCTCTTCTAAATTAATCTAATTTTGATCTAATTATCTAAATTTTGATTGTATTGATACATAATCAAACGCATGTTTATAATTATACTAACAATAGAAACTATATTAAAGATTTTTGAAAAAGTGACTATTTTTGTTAATTATTATTACATACCTATCATTTATTATTTTGTTAGAAAGTTCTCGTAAAAATTACATAACATCCCGGATACAAAGACCCGGAAGGAAAAAATGTCTAGAGCCCTAAAATAGGTTAATCCGTCCCTGCTACAAACATATAATGAGAAAAGCAAATTTTTACGAATGATGGGACATCAACAATCAATAACAAAAGGATTCGGAATCTTGTGTCACGAAATCCTTTTGTCACTTTTATTACTTTTGACAAGAAAAGCTTCGGACTTCTCCACGACAATCGCTATGCTCAAGTAGGACAAGACAAGAATACACATATACGGGGTACTAGGACCTTACATGTGGTGATACAGCTACCGTCCAGAGATGTTACTTATCCAGTAAATCATCTTACAGAGGCAGCCTGCTATGCTTCCAACGTATTTCCCTGCAGTTATTGTTATAAAGGAATGTACACAAAAATAAAGACAGTTTCTTAGCAATTATTACTCACAAATATGTTGGCCTTATTCCGAAAGATATTTGACATACTTTTCGCGCGACTCACAATAAAAGGCGTATATACTCTTAAAGGTAACATAATAAAGAACATCTACCCGACCTTACTTCGGTAACTCTTAAAATGAAGAGATAGTATGACACAAAACAAAACACAGTTTAATTACACAAAAAGACTACATTAAACATTCAAACATTCTTCTGACCACATCTGGTTACAAGGCAATTACAACTTGCTACTATGTTCTAAAGCTATTATACCTAACAGTTAATCACGTGACGTCAATCTTTTACTCGTGTCGTTTGGCGAGTTAAATGATTGCCACTCGCAGCACTATTATTGATTTTGTGATGAAATTTCGGTTTATTTGTGTCATATCTTCGAAACTCCAGTTCATTTGTAGAGGTACAGAATCGGCCATTTCGCCATCGCTTGCAAACCCCTAAATAGGGTGCATATAGTGGTGTGAGAGTGCTTTCATTTTGTTCACATGCTTGATCAATCCTTACAGTTTAGGTGGAATAGCCGTCTGAAGTCCATTGGCATTCCTTATGAATATCCTGTGACAAACTTTGATTCTTTTAAACCATCAAATCCTTTTTTCATGGTTTCTGTCTGCATAACGAGAACGCAATGAAATGAATCCGCAATTCGTCATGCTGGACAACTACTAGTTAGTTTCTGATTGTCACTAATGTTCACCGTCTCATAAATCATGAACTTTATGTTCATAGAATATTTTTTCTTAACTTCAGCAACAGATTGCGGTGTTGACATTTAACGACTTGATTCTGGGACAACTTTGCATAGAGTGCTTTGTGCGGCATGGATTTTGTCTTGCCTCTTAAATGGCCATCTCTGGGTAAAAACTTGTTAAAAGTGAGCAGCAGCTTCGGAAACTATTTAACAGTTAAATTATTAATTTTTGAGTTAACGGAACCACTGTAAAATTTCGAGAGCTGCTAAATACGCTTAATCATACGCTGTAATCCTACGGGTCAGATTTAAGTATGTGAATATTCGTAGCAATACAGAATTTGATTTGTTCTGTAGTTATAATCTAATATACTCTCATATGCAGAAACTAGTAGAAGCTACACGTTACATATTTTTGTGAAAACTTAAAAAGCTCTGGAAAATCTTGCAAACTTAAAAATCTATGTCTGTTTACTAATATCAAGATGGTTGTATCTGTACAGAATTAAAAAGAAAAACTACTTAGTTATTTTGAAGAGTCATGCAATCAAAACTTTATTGTTACGGATTGAAAAAAGGGTTTACGTCATAAAAATAAATAATAGCAAAATGAGATTAAAGCTTTATTATATAAAATGGGAATAAAGTTATGCTATTAAGAGCAAAGTTTTGTTTGTTTATTACATAGTTTCTTAACATGGGTGTTAAAGAGATCGAGGGGAGATGTTATTGCTTCGATGGGCACTAAGAAGCAACTAGGCAAGACTTATAAAATAACACCTGGAAAATTTAAATTACGTGAACAGTTTCGAAAAAGGAAAACAAAACATGTAAATATTCCTTTGGGTATACATTACAGTCATGCATTTTTCATATGATGCACTAGAAAACCTTTATTCACTATTATTGTTTCCGCTCTGCGTGAGTTTTAATTATTGATTTGATTCCGTGCAAATGCAATAAATATCTAAAATTAGTTATACAAATGCATTTTTAATCAGTTTTTAATAGTTCACATTAAAAGGACATCAAATTTATTATCTCAAGCTTAGGAGGAAGCTAAGAAGAGAAAAAAAAATTTGGGAAGGGTGAACCGAAGAAGGCGGGAAACTATAGTTTAATCAAATGCGGCAACATAATGCGAGGGCTATCTGCCAGTAAGGAGGGATATCTTATTGGAATGCTATCTAACGAAACAGGCTCTGTTTATGTTACATAATGCGAAAAGTCACTAAACTTCGAAGCAGTGGCACCTTTTGTCCAAATTCGAGCTTGAGTCAAAACAATAGTATTTAGCAGTTTCGCCTTTTCAGTTTTGATAACCTTAGTAGAGTAAAGACAGGACTTTGAAAAATGTTGCACTTGGTGTAACAAAACTTTTGGCATGATTTTTTGCCCATATGTTTTCAAAACAGTTATGCTTTTAAACCAGCATATTTTTTTTTCAGCAGGCACATTTCACTACCTGAAACCAGAGCATCATCGACAAAAAATTAGCAGTGATTACGTTGGATGCAGTACGGGATAACTGCGTAAAATCATTCGCTAAATTCAGTTTCAAAACATCATGAAAATATTACTGATGAATGAATGAAGGACTGAATGTTTAATTTCATTTGTTGATTTTATAGAAATAAATCAGGAAACTAAACCACAAAGACCGGTATTTAAGTAAAAATAATACTCACTTCCAAAAGTTAAGCACGAAGATGTAAAATGCAAAAAAAAAATCAACAAATACTGCTTTGATTGACACAAAATTCGGCAGGAAAGTAGCATATAGATTTATGCATAAAACAAAATCAATACTTATATACAGAAATGAAAACAATATTAAATTTTTGTAAGTTATCAGATAATGACATGCTGGAGACTTAAACAGAATTATTTATAAAGTGAAAATAAACAGCGTAAAATGAAAAGAAAAACATTAATAGGGTATCTGATCCCCTCTCATCTGTATACAAAGTTTACACCTTGTGAAAAAGGCTTTCAATTAGGTGGTCAACCACCCCAGAATTAAGTAATCGCCATTCTTCTTGTAGAGCAGTTTCCAGCTCAATAAGAATGGCTGGAGGTGGGAAACGTGAAAATACAGCACGGCCGAGAGCATCCCAAAGATTTTCAATGGGATTAAGGTCGTGCGAATATGCTGGCCACGCCATACGCGCAATCTCTTCTCTCTCCAGGTAGTCATCGACGATGTCAGCTCTATGGGGACGTGCGTTATCGTCCATTAAAACAAAAGTAGGGCCAACTGCTGCAGCGTACAATCTCACAATGGGTTCCAGGACTTCATCTCGATACCGGACAGCCGTCAAAGAACCTCGTTTAAAGATGTGCAGGTCGGTGCGATATCTTAATGAAATCCCTGCTCACACCATAATGCTTCCGCCTCGGAATGCGTGATGTTCGGTGATGTTTTGGGACTGATTGCGTGTTCGTTGTTCACGCCATATCCTTATACTCTTGTCATCTGGCTCTAGAGCAAATCTTGATTCATCAGTAAACATGACATTGCCCCAGTCAGATACATTCCAATTGACATGTTTCCGGCACCACTGTAATCGTGCCCCTCTTGTTTGGACGGATAGAGAAACACAAACTCGAGGTATCCGGGCGTACAGTCCACTCGTATGTAATCTTCGGCGTGCAGTAGCTGCAGATATCGCCTTACCGTTGGACGTTGTAACCATAGATGTCACACGTGTGGAGGTCGCTCTGCGATTCCGCTTGGCTACGATAGCAATATATCGATCTTCTGCGGGGAGTTGTAACCCTTGGGCGACTGGTTACGGGCCTTCGGACATGTGTGGTTTGGAATTGTTTCCATAAACGGGAAATTACAGAATGATGAACGTCGAAGAAAAGAGCAACATCTGTGATCGACTGTCCTGCTTCAATGCGCCCCACAGCACGCCAGCGCTCAGAATCTTCCATTCGTCTTCTGGAAGTCATAGAAACACGAATGTCTTGAAAACAAATTGTACGAAAGTTTTAAACACCTTCTATCAGCATTCACAATCAACTTCTGTAACCCTTCATAAAGATGGCTTTTTATAAGACTGCTCTTTTTTGCATATATCTTGACATGAAAGCGCGATTGGCTGTTACCTAACATATTTGCATAGTTCCATCTACCTCTGCAACGAATTCCATCCTCTTCAATTCTGATTGGCTTCCGGAAATTAGCATTTTTCTCTCCGTGCTTAACTTTTGGAAGTGAGTGTATTTCAGATTTTGACTAAATGCCAAGAGCTCGAAGCTAAAGTCACAAATAACAATTTTTCGGTGCTTTCACTTATATCCATTATCTAGTCGTATATCCATTATTTTTTATTCTTATTCATTTATACCCATCATATATACTTATTTTCAATGTTTTATGTTAAAAGAGGAAAGAGAGATGCATATCATTCTATAAGACCAATATATGAAAATTATAAGATTATAACTTGTTTTATTTAAGGAAAAGACGAACCAAATGTTAAAACGCTTTTTCTTGGAACTACAATTTAGCAAATTCATGACATTATGATAGAAGTTACAACATATCGGAAAGTTGCTGAATTCTGTTGGAATCTTTTCGCTTGCATCTTCTTGATCGTAACAAATACATCTCAAATAAAAAAATAATCTGTGATATGTCATAACTGATCAGGGCGGTAGACTTAACTGAGACAAAAATAACAGACGTATGTATTTAGAAATTTTCTTCTTCAAAAGAAATCAAATTTACGTTATCTAAGCCACCATAAATCTGCAGCCTAGCAGAAATCACTGGTCAGAGCATGCTGAAATATCGGAATAGATAACAAGAGTGAATGGAGTTCAAGGAACTTTTTTGCACTTCAACATCTTTTATGCTTAGAAAGAGCATTCTAATCTTTGACATTTCCAAGCCGACTTGATGAAAGCATTTTACTCCATAAACTGAGAAAAAAGGGGGGAAAAGCCACTTCAATCAATTTTGTGAAGTTTTGCGATTTTATATGAATCAGCGTCTATTATTCGTTGCGTATTACGAAAGGGATTTGAAACGGAAATCATTAATTTATGTGTCCGCTTTCAGTAGAAAATCTGAATTTTTCTGCTTTCAAAACATTTCTGCACTTATTTCTTATTGTTTGACTTCACCTCTTAAAGTGTTATTAAAAAGTAGCTCCACCTAATGTTACAAAGGATTATTTCCTAATTATCAGCGAGTTCTGAATACAATCGACATACGCAAACACAGCTTTCATAATCAGCGAACTTGTGGATTAAAATGAGAATGTATAACTAAAAGGGCGATAATAGCTTGCAACACCTAATGAGACTTATTTTTAAAGGCTACAGTTATCAAAATCAAATCTACTCAAACAAGATACCTAGTTTTACTCTCAGTTAATCACCGTTAATGGGGCCTGATGCTTACAATTTCGAGCGGTAACAGAAATCACTTCTCTCTCCGACAATAATAGCTCTTTACAAAAGTATTGGCATTATCTGTTATATATTGAGCAAGGTATCTCTTTACTCTGTATAGCATGATTTGATTTGATTTGGTTTATTTAATCACGGAAAAGTACTTGAGGGCTATCTGCCTTCATGAATAACGTATCTAAGGGAAACTGGCTCGTATACACGTTACACAGGGGGAAAACTGCGAACACACCTATGAAACCAGCACGGATTCGAATCCCAGATGACTTGACTACTCGGCACAGTATAACATAAGTTGCAATTAACCTTTGCTAGCATTTTTAATTCCCTTTCACGTGTTAATTTACATAACCTTCTGGTCTGAACTAATATACATGACGTGAATAAACGCGAACTCAAAGTGTTTAACTTAACTGTTAGTAAAAACATTATGATACCACGCAGCCGTTAAATATTTGGTTTGGGAGTATTAGGCAGCCACTGGGACTTGAATAAGTAGACTAAAGCTTGACAAACATTTCACAAACATAGTCTATATGCAAAAGGACTGCTGTGTTGCTTCACGTTTTCTGCGCTTTTCGGAGAACAGTGCGTAAGATGGTATGGTCTTCATCATCAAAAGAACCAAGATGACAGGGTCGATTACTAATCATGGATGAATCCAGACTCAGTTTATATAGTGATTCTGGATGTTTTTTTATCTAAAGAAAGTCTGGAACATGCAACCTTAAAACGCATATTCATGAATGGCACTGCTTCATTGGTGGAAGTTTTTTTGTTTTGGAAGGAATCATTAGAAATGGCCGCTTCGATCTCAACTGTTTTTTCAGAGATTTCGTAACTGCACAGAGGTACGTAGATGAAATTCTCTTCCTCAAGTAAGGCTGTTTGTATACCGCTTTTACTGTCTGCATTTAAGAGCACAATTTTTGTGTCGGGTTTCATATTGCAAATAACGCAATCTTTTTTAGCACTTAGCATATAGAAAGTATCTAATTAGAATTTCGTACTTCCGTACTAGTATTTACCTTGTGCTGTATTCATGTGTATTAGGCAAGTAATTCATGTATTATTCATGTATTAGGCAAGTTACATCTATAAATGTCTGTAATTCCATCAAAGTGTTGTATTTATGCTATGTACTAATTTATATGTTGTATGTGTCATATTTATTTTTTTTGTGTGTGTATTTTACTGGATCAGTGTTTCATTTATGGGTATTTTATTGGATCAAGGTCTGCATTTAAGAGCACAATTTTGTGTCGTGTATCACACTGTAAATAACGCAACCTATTTAGCACTTAGCATATAGCAAGTATTAAGTACTCCGTATTTAGCATTTTGTATTCCTGTCCTAGCATGTATTCTGTGCTGTATTCATGTGATCATGTATCATTGATAAGTTACGTCTATATATGTCTGTAATTGTGTTTGTGTTTTATCTATATATGTGTTGTATGTATTGTATGTGTTATATTCAAGAGTCATATTTATATTTATTGTATCAGTATAAACAATCAACCACCACTGTAAGCCTCAATTATCTGTAAAACAACTAACGCCTTTGTATGGCAATGTAACCCACTTTTTAACTTAAGATCTGAATTAACTCCCTAGGCGACCTCTTGCGACTCCAGGGAGTTGTTGCCACTAGATAGTGGAGGACATGGACACATGCCTGCTTACCTTTGGTAGTCATTAGGGGCCCCATCCTCCGTCATCTGTCACCTCTATACCGCTGGCCGTTAAAATCTCTACACTAGAAAGCAAATAGCAGAAGCTCATTTATTGGACATATACAGAATAATGGAAGGAAGACAGGATTAAATTTGCAATTGGTTTGAACTACAAAAGCTTGTAGAATTCAGTGCATAGAGCTGCCACCTAGGGCAGCAACATCTGCTGTCATACGGCTGACAGTTGAGTTAAATCAGATGACAGATTCAAGTACTTCATTCCATGAGGCTTCAACTTTATGCTATAGCTCATCTACCGTAGTGGTTGGCCAGAGGTTTACCATTTCATGACCATATGTTCTCAATTGGTGAAAATCTGAGGAATGCACTGGCCAGGACAATATTTGAACATCCACAGTGTTATGTAAGACAAGGACAACAGGGGCAATATGCGGTCTTGCATTAGCTTTTTGTAGGATGGCGTCACTTTGGCTTACAAAATAGGGTACATCCACGAAACTTAAAAATTATAACGACGGCTATCGGCAATACTTCCTGTGTGAACAAAGGTGACCGGAATGTGTATCTTACAAATTTGACGTTTGCTGCATAGTTCCTTTATGGTGTAGCAATTTTAATGGCCAACAGTGTACATGCTCTGGGTCTAAGTTTTCATTCATGGATGACACTGCTCTACTAAGTTGTGGAAATTCATACTGAGTGATTGGTTCCAAACGGATTAATCACCATGTGCAGTTCTTTTAAAATTCTGCCAATAGGTTAAGTCTGAAGTACACACTTTTTTATCCCTTTCATCCATGCCACATATATTTCATCACATTAGAAAGTTATGCAAATGTAAAACATGAGCAAAAAGGTGAAATACTGTAACTAATGCTTTGTTGCTGTATGTGATATTTTCGCCTATCCGATTATATGAATTTGGTAAGGAAGTACTTGTTTCTTAGAGCCATCAATTAGTCTCATTTACATCTTAAGAGATACGTGAACTCCTTTTATATTTGATCAGGTAAATATGAAAACCAGACATCGTGTTTAAAAAGTTATAATTTTTAATAGCTATATATTGGTTAAATGGACAGGTCACCTGATTTTTCACAAATTTTGTATACACAGGTAATCGACAAATTTGAATTGTGTGTTTTCCGTTTAGTTGTAAACTACCGGTAGTGGTTAAGGCTGTCAGTTTTAATTTGTACAAATTTGCTTTTAGTTAAGATAACTTGCTTACAATTCTCAAACAAATTACATGATTAAAGTAAAATAACACGCCGAACAAATATTAATTTAGAAGTCAAATAACAAAAATCAGCGTTGAAAGCGCTGAAAATTTGCAAATTTAACGCTGATTTTTGTTGTTTGACTTCTAAATTAATAAATTACATGACTATTAGGTAAGTAGACTCTTAACTAAGATTGAATTACAGCTACATTCTTTTCATTTATATTGAGAATACTGAGTATATATACTAAGGCAATGATGAAAAGATACACCTGCTCTTTCTTTAAAGCCTTAGATCTGCTCTTTCATAAGACGGCGTTTGTATTTTAATTGCATTTGCATTTAATTGAAGCTTGAAATAATAGTACGGAAAGATATTGTAAAACTTGCAGTTTCGCTGGAGGATATCGCCCATGTTATTAAATAATTATATCATTGAGAACGAAATTAACGCAGTTTTCTGTTTGTGCATAGTTTGGCATTAGCAGCAGCTGCTAAGCATTGTGCAAGTTGCAAATGATGTTAGCTGTCTTTTTATTTGGTCCTGTAAAGAAAATTTAGTTAAATTTTAATAATTATCCTGTATTGTTTTAAATTTTGAACATCAGTGTACCTTTATTGTATGAACCTAGTTTTCAAACCTTTAGGCTCCACCAGTGGCCGAGTGGTTAATACCGATGAATACTTTAAGCTCGATCTTAATTCGATCCTAAGCGAATGAGCTGGCTGCATGGTTGGTGTTCGTGGGGTGGCCCTTTGTGTAACGTGAATACGAGCTAGTTTCTTATAGAAAGTCCTCCGCGAAGACATCCCTTCCCTTAGGTAGACAGCCCTCATGTGCTATGCTATGTACCTCTTGTGCTACGCAAATAGCCTAACTTAACCCAAACTTTTAGTTCCCATCACATATACAAAGCATGTAAGCCAACCAGCGGCCAAGCGATAAAGAAGCTGAAAACCGGCTGGTCTTCGAATTCCGGCAAACAAGCTGGCTACATGGGCCTTTTCGTGGTTTGACCGCCCAACCGTATAGTGATTAGCGCCGCTAACTGCTGTGCCGAAGGGCCCGGGTTCTAATCCCGGAGAAGGCATGGATGTTTGTAAATGTATAGTGTCCGTGCGGCATGGGGCATTTTAAATATGGGGTGAGCCTGAAGTCCTCTCGACAGATTGGTGGTAGGAGAAAGGGGTGGGAGAGCCTCGGCCCCGTCCCTCCGGGGTGCTTTACATCAAAATTGGGGGCGGAACTGAGCTAAATCGCACTGCCACCTGTAAGGTGGTCAAGGCTGCTTCCAATGACAGGCGTATCTTGGGCTCCTTACCACGAGGAATTTCCTGTGTGTGGGCTGACTATAGGTCAGACAAGTGAGCATTAGTCAACAAGAACAGTGGCAAAGGATGCTATTTAGTATTCGCACGCATTCAGAACTAACACAATAAGCATCATCAAGCTCCTTTCCCTTGATTTCCAATTTTCGGAAATGCTCTGGTTCCCAGCATATAGAATAGGCATGTCGAACTTGCGGCGCGCGAGACGCATGCGGCCTTCCGTCATTTATTTTGTGGCTCTCGGTTCATTCCAAGAATATATAATTATAATAGATTATTAATAACTGAAATTCCACCACATTTCAAGGCATATATACAACCTCTGGTGCTAAATAGAATTCTTGAAATGATCTCTTTATAAAAATATTTTTTGATCGAACGCTGAGGGAATCAGCAAAAATTCATTGCGACTCAAATCTAAACCAAATATTCAATGAAGTGGATATCCCTATTTTTTCAAATACCTGCTTGCTTGGCTCGCAGACAGCCGTAATTTGCATCGTCCGTGATTTCCATTTTAGGAAGTACGAATCAGTATGCGCAACTTTTCTTAATTATGAAAAGGAAGAAATTTCCAACGAAATCCACGTTAAATGTCATACATCTGTTCATACACCTATGTCATAAATCTATGTCATACACCTAATGTTACATAGTATATATCTGAGAAAATCTATAGTGCAAGCAGCATGCCTCCACACATCTGAAAGCTAACTGCATGAAAATAATGCCAACATCAGGAAAGAAACGGTATTCATGTACTGCCAAGATTTTCTTATGTTCTTTCTATGTTTTTTAAGAACTACATACAGTATTAGATAAGATTTTATGCATTTCCACACTTTTTAATTGCATCGCTAAAGTAACAAAATGTATTTTTTTGCCCTTGTGTCTCGCACTTATGTTAAATGATGATTATTTGACCCGTTCAAAGTAGTGCGTTTGACATGTCTGTTGTAGAATATCTCTACATTTAAACGGAAAATGTCAGTAAAGTTGAAGAAAATAGATTTTATTTGTTTATTTATTGAAAAGAAATTGAACGCAGAAAAAGAATTAATGAAACACGCAACCCGCGCTGAACTTCATTGTAACGTAATAGCGCATTACATGTTCCATTCGGTTTCGACACTAATAGAGAAAATCACTTGTGCGTAATAATGTATTCTTCAGACAATAAATAATTAATGTAATTCAAGGAAATTCCATGAAGGTGTAGTTCCCAAGGAATCTTTCTCAAGGCCAGAAACAATTGAATAAACTGCATAAATAAGCAATACGGCCATATAAAATGTAAAATTAGGCAAAAAGCAACTTAAATTTGCCTAGAATTTACATAAAACTCTAATAGTTAGAGAGTGACTAACATAGATCTTTTTATTTCAGATGCATAAAGATCTGGTAAATTTAAAAAAAAAAATTGCGCTTAAGGAAGAGGAACCTACGCCACTTGTTCTCGAAATCGTAGGAATGTTATTTAAAACCCAGGTCAATTTAAGGCTAAGTTTTTGCTAATTTTAGAATTTAACAAACATTTTATACAGATACAGGAGAATTACCGTTATTTTAACAGTTTAGCTTCACTGAATGGATCTCAATTGACACTACATTAACACTTTTTGACCTCATAAGAAGTAAGGAATTAATGCATTAATATATTAGACATTCTTATCATGAAATTCCCTATATGACCATTTGGAGGGAAAAATTCTGTACGCAGGTAGGTAAACTATATGCTATTGAATACATCTTTTATTACAATAATGGTGTAAATATTCATAATTGCTAATTGCATATATTGTAAACGCATTTCAAATTATGTTAGAAAAGATACTAAAAAATAAATAAAAAATTTAAGTTGTTGAGAACTAAATTTATTGCTTTAAAATTGCTGACCTTGTTGAGCAATTCCAAATTGAATTAATTTGAAATTTTTTTATCTAGTCTAATTGCAATATCTCGAGAGCTGCTACATACCTTGCCAGGTCACACAGAAAATAAATTAAAGATTTTACATTTCACACTGGAAACATTTTCCAAGACACAGGTTAATAAATGCTTTGTAGTCTCACGTACCGTAACTTATGTCGAAAAATTTTCGAAACGTATTACTAAAGTTGTTTCCAGGCACAAATACTCTAAAAAGGAAACGAGTAATTATGGAGTATTACTTTGCACTCTTAATAGAGATTTCAAATTCATTATTAGGCTTGCATTTTTCCAGCTTTTAACAAGACGAAAACCTTTTACATTAGTACATATCTAGATAAAAATCAATTGTCTAAATCCTTGCCTGCTGATTTTGCGTCTCTAAAACGTATTGTACAAGATGTCGGGTCAGATTAGTTAACTTCTTATCAAAGATGAAACTGAAAAATGCCGACGTGTGCATAACAACCCGTACCACTCTCTTTTTCTGTTTTCTTTTCGAGTTCATTTTTCCCCCAAATTAATCAAGCCTTATTATTAATAATAATATTAAGGAAGAATTAAGCCTTTCAATTAATAACGATATTGTTGCTTAAATATGAGGGAAAAAACTGATGTGTTATATTAATCAAATATACATATTTCCAAATAAAATTAATACCGCAGATGTCATATGGAAGTATGCTTTAAAATGGGCATAATAATTTGTAAATTTCTCAAGATTTCGAGCTTTGAAATCGTACTTATTTAAATCACGAATCAGGTTTAAAATTCCATACACATTCCACAAATAGGTTAAAAGAAAATGATCCTGAATTTGGAATGAAAACAAATTCACTAATGCCATCGACATATAACTCAAATCTAAAATAATAAGAGACAAATACACTTATAAATCGAAACTGTGTTAATTGAATTCACCTTAATAAGCATATGACAATGTTAATCGACCATGAACGTAAAACCTTCACGCTAGAGCTATTTTTGTGTAATTGAAAAAAAAAAAGAAAAATACATAAATAAATAAAAAAAATGCGAAGAAAAAATTCAAATGCCGAGAAATATGCACATAAAGAGAAGAAATATCCACAGTTTTTCTTTAATATCTTTCTATAATATCTTTCTTTAACAGATCTGTGAATACATGAAAGGCACCCAGCAGTTTGGATAGGTAGGTTTAGTTGGTTCATTTAGTTTGTTGCCCTATGACAGATTTTTTAATCATGACTAGTTACAGCTGAACTATTACTTCAAATGAAATTTTAAACTACCACATTAACTGTTCTACTTAACTGGCGCATATCGTAACTGCGATTCGGAACAGGCATTTGTTACATAATCAAGGAGAGAAAAAACAGAATGAGTAAAATATACACCTAATGTGAATTTTTTACTAGGTATTTTCACAATAAAATATTTATTTAAGTAAGGTAATTTGTTTTAAATTTTTAACTGCTATAAAACTGGTGATGGACTCCATATGCCCTTTTCTCAGGGGAAAAAACTATTTACATCTTAATATAGTTAATTCGACCGAATAAAGATATATTTTTTTTACTTTGGTTAAACACATAGAAACTAATGTCTCGTATTTTCCATGAATGAGAGAAAAAAGTACGTAATAAATTTATAATTTCAAATGTTAAAACTTTTATTTAATGTAATACACATTTCAACTAAGTATTTCCAGTATTTATCTTACTGCTGAAGCGTAACAAGAAAATATCCGTCTGTCGCTGGCAACGTCTTTCAGCTTCCTACTCAATAATTAACGGTATTTGAAATTGTCCCAAGGAAAACATCGTAATCTCTAAAATCGAAAGAAAGATAAAAAGTGTGGAAGCCATTATCTTCAATTTCAACATTTGTTATCTTTTGTGAACGTTAAGTAAAAGGCTAACAGTAAAATTATAGCAAGTCAGTTCGAAATAATAATTGGCAATTAGCTGTGAAATAAGATGATGACGACTCCTTTTCAGTGAAAAACCTACTCTTCAGATGCTACATACTAACGCTATTTCATCACCAATGCAGTCGAGGGTGATGATGCTGTTGTGGCTTAAGGTAGATAGTGGTTATCAGTGTTATCATTGGAATGATCATAGTAGCTAGTCGAATTCTTTCGAAACAGAATTTGTGAATGTGTTATGAATGGAAAAGACGACATGTGCTCCCTTCGGTTTTCCTTCGGTAACTAACATTGCAAGAGGTAATATTTTCTCCTAATCACTGCCGAAACATTGAAAGAACTGAGATGATGATAAAGTGACTTTGTAAGTCCCTCTTGGAATTTTACTTCGTTCGGTGTCCATTTATCTTCGATTCAAAGCATCCCATAGCAACCGAAACGTTTCAGCTTCATACCCTTGTAAGGTTTATCCTAATTTTATTAACAGTTATTTTAAGTTTATGCATCTTTCCTATCACTTCTAGTTTCAGCTTACAATTTCCTACTAGAATGTATTTTCAGAAACGCGGTTAATGCAAATGAGTAAAAATTAGTATTTAAGTCGATGTTTCACCGACTTCGAGAGAGAGTCTGAGTTCCTGACTAGCGCGCGTTTGCCTTTTGGTTACGTCTCTCTAAGCTATTGCTACGCTCAGCCGTACTTTAGGCCCTTGTTTGGCTTCGCTGACTTAATTAAGATTTAGGGGCTAACTACTTAGAAGCTTGATAGCTTCGTCTATATCTTTCAGTTAGCTTTAGTTAAGCTTAGTAAAATTTAATTTCATATTAAGTTCAAGCCCGAGTGGAGGCTTTGCTATACACTACGAGTTAGGAGTTGGTTGTATCGTATTTATTTTAAGAAATAAAGGGTAGTTAACCCTATCTCTATTTACACACTATAGGGATTATTCGCTTACAAGTGTTTGTGGGGTTTCAAGGATTGAACACTGAATTAAATAAGTAAAACCCCACACCCTGTAAGAAAATTACATGTACAATGTTATCAGTTTAATTTCTTTTTGAATAATTGATATCAGCGAAAGTAATTATTTAAATATTATATATTTGATGCACTTCTAGTTTGTTCGATGCTAAGCAAAGAATAAATTTCGTTTAATACATTTGCATTTTAAAAAACTGCAACATTAACAAATTATAAGTAAGCTTCAAAAGCGCGTAAATGATACCATACGCAAATTTTTGCTCACGCCAATAATTCATTGCGGAGAAGTAGGGAACTGGAAAATCACACTCGCACATTCACTACTTGTTTAAATATACATCATAGTAAGGTATCGAGTAATAGAGAGGATTCACAAGTGGCCGAAGCGGTAAAATCGCTAAACACTGGTAATTCGATCCGGCTTCAAATCCTAGCGTAAAAGCTGGTTGCATGGGACTTTTCGTAGTTTTCTCCGGATGTAACATGAATACGAACCAGTTTTCTTTAGAACTTCCTCCTTGAAAGCATTTTTTTCCTTAAGCAAATAGCTCTTGCATGCCTCACCATGATCTAAATAATCTAGTCCAGTATCCCGCTGATAGAGAACTTGCAGAGTAATAGATAAGAAAAGTCTTGTTTTATCACGATAAATATAAATATTATTCAGAGTTTGCTAAATTATTTTACAGATTCGCTGCATTTAAGGAAATTAAATAGAAAGAATTATGTTCCACCTAGCAACAGTAAAAAAGATTTGAAGAGATAAAATAATAAAAAGTATGCTCATAACAGTAAAAAATGTGTCAAAGGGGGAAATCCTTATCTTCCTAGCAAAAATTGCGAATACTTGGAAAATTAAATGAATAACTTAAAACAAATCTGAAACCATTTTACCAACAAAAAAAATAAATAAATAAAATAAATAAATAAATAAATAAACTGAAGATTGAGATGGACAAGACAGGAAAAAGTGCAGGGGGCACCACGACATCGTCACAGACAGAAATGGCATTGTCCCACTGCACTAACCTTGATTGAGATGGACAAAAAGACAAGCATGATGACCAGGTAAATTGAAAACGATTGTTACCTCGAAGAGAAAAAAATTCAGCTTAGAAGCTTCTGACGTTAACAAATGTTGCAAACCTGACTTACGTCACAGAAACTTAAAGGAAAATATATTATCGGGTAAGTGGTGTTAGGTGAAGTGAGAATACATATTTCTTCAGAAATGGTAGCAGATCTACTGTTGTCATAATTTGACATAAAGCACCATGCATTCATCAGTCATTGCTGTGTGAGCATTGAAGTCCGCATTAGGAACATAGATTTTTCAATATATTAAATGCGTATGACATGCACCTAATTTCAAAGAGAAGAGAAGCAGCGAATTTCATGTACTGCTCATTAAAACCGAAGGCCTTATACCCCTTAAGATTGTTCGAAAACACCTGGAGACAATTTGTAAACATCTTTGGTAGCAATAACAAACAATAGTCTTACATAAAAAGATAACACTTCGTTGTAAAAATCGAATGGCTATTAACAAAATTTGCAGACTTGTACATCGTCGTAGCAATGGGCCAAGATAATTGCCAGCCTCGTTAACCTACACTCACTGAGCTAGCCTCAGTAGTGACTGAGCGTAACAAACTCACACTTACAGACTATGTGCAGCTATCAAGGCCAGTTTAGGGATGCTGCAAGATGTTTTCGTATCAGATAATTTTTCGTACATTAATTGCAGATTTGAAGCATACCTATCACAAATCACATTGCGACATAATCGTAGAAATGAAACGTGAATGAAAATGGACTAGGATGACTCCATAACAATAGTAAAAATAGTGTAATTTTTATAAATATAAATGCAGGTTTTAAAACTGTAAATTTTATTATAAGAAGATTCGTAATTATTTTTTGTAAATTATTGAATAGTTCATATTTTTTCAGTAAATCCATAGCATCTTATCAATATAATTTCTTTTTGTATGTTCACCCGATGTTCTATCTGAGTGTCAGTAACAAAACACAAAATACAATTTTATATATATTCTCTATGAATCTAGAGCTTCTTTCCTTAGTATATATTTTACATATTTCCTCTTAATCCTGTATTTTATATGACATATTTCTTTTGTATGTACATGTATTTATTTGTCGCTCGCAATTACAAAGGCCGGTGAGATAAGGAATTATTACATTACTCGGTACTTGCGCTTGTGGTATAAATGGTAACATTGGAAAATTCATCGTTTGAATCCTGCAAAAATGATTTTTCACATTTCCTGCTCCGAAAAACATCATGCCTTTACAAACCAATCCCCCCCCAAATAATGCATTATTTCAGCCAGAACCGAGGTCCCACCCTTCGCTGGCCTTAAACTTTGTTGTCTAAAAAAATAGATTAAAATAAATAAATAAAAGAAGAGATAAAATTTAATTTCCCAATTTTCTAGCAAGAAATTTCTGCCGTCGTCTTTCGTCTTGGAGCACCATAAACAAGTGTTTATAACGCTAAATTAAGCCAGCTCTGGCAAAAATAAAAAATATTCGAAAAATCATTTTCGATATTTATTGTCTTGTTAGAGTTATGTAAATCATGGAGTACAACTAAGAGCCTAAAATTTTCTCTTTTCGTTTGTAACCAATGGTGTAACTAAATGGTAGGGTCCAAGAACTCTGTTTATGACACTGATTACTATAGTTTTCAGATTCTTGAAGTATGTATCTAAAACGGAATCCCTTCCGATTGTCCCCAAATATGAATGAGCATTCTTACAGTTTTAAATAGAAATTTTGTCCTTAAAAGTTCTCTATTCTGTTGAGTTGTTTCTTTCATCAATTTTTTGTCTCATTTCATTGCGTGACTTCCAAAATACTGCTAACAGACACAATGAAGTTACATTCTTTGTCAGACGATATGCTTTCTTCTACATCAAGTATCTCTGGTTAGACTTACCGCAAATACGGAATATAGAAGTGTTTTCTATGAACAGATTTTACAACTATACTATTATACATGTTGTGCCTATAAACACATGTTTTTGTTTGTAGAATATTTTTGCAATATAAAAACTGGATTCTGAACCATAGTAACCATATATTATTATTTATGTGACCATACAAATGTATTTATAATCACCGCAAACGTCTATGCCATGTAGTTGTTTTCGGCATTGCATATTTACTCAATGTAGATTGCTTCTGTGTTGTCAATCAAAAAGTAAAGAAAAAGTATAAGATGGATTTATTCAAGAAAACATTACGGTAGGAAAACAAATTAAGTAAATATTCAAAGGAAACGCAAGATGACAGTATGATTATGAGTAAGCTATGTATTGAAACAAATAAAACGAATAGAATTCCAGAAAACCGGATTCGGCAAAAAAATGTGAATTTTAAATAAGAAAAGAGAGAGAGAGAAGAAGAAGATAGCGAAATGTAGCTTATAAATATAGCACGAGTTGTTAAGGGAAAAACATACGTTAAGTGAGAATGTAAACATGGGGAAAAAAGAGGAACGAGAAGAAGCAACATCGGAATTACTGTCATATAACTATTCGAAATATTATTACATAAGTGCTTACAAATTTCGTTTTAGAAATAAAATAATTAGTAGCAATAAATTATGTAACAGTCTATAATTTTTTTAACCTATAAAACTTCCTTATTACCGACTATTTAACTTTAGAAACATTAGAAATAGCAAGTACCTTTCGAGTATTCGTTTAGAGTCTTGTTTCCATGTAGAAGTAGTGACTGTAGGTTTTTTTCCTTTCCGATTAATAATGTTGCTTATTTTGCATTTTAAAATTTTAATACTATGCATTTTACAATGTTGCTGAATTATGGAATAAGAATATTTGTCTTCAGAAATAGCAAAAACATATCCTTTAGTTTCCAGCTCGTTTACATGCAACGTTTTGAAAGAAGAATAAATTTAAAAGTAGCAGACGATATTCCTCATTTCAAAAATAAGTTATGGCTAGAAATTTTGATTCCAAAAACATTTGCTTTTTTTAAAATTCTTTACTGAAATCTTTCTAAAAAATGTGTATACACCCTGTGCATGAATTACGGGATTGCAACCAAAAATCGTTGGAAAAGGTTTTAGTTGAAAAGCAGCATGACCCGGAGTGAGAATGCTACCTTTTTTTTCTATTTTCATTGTGCACAGATTTAAAAAAGAATAAACGTTAGTATCAATGAGAGTTTTTCAAATATTTGAAAATTAAACGGACCGATGTTATGTAATTTATATTTCTAAAAGTTTATAAACACCATCTGTAATTAACAGTTAGCTCTCATGGCTTATTTCCTCATTTTCTGTATATTTAAATATATATTTTAAATTTCTTCTGTACTTTAGTACGCATAAATTCATTTTTGACTTTCGAACTCCTAACCAGCAACTTTTCTGGGAGCAAATGCATTAGTGAGCTAAGACAAACAATAATTGCATTTAAGTTAACTTCTGATTTTCACCAATGCTGTGGTTCCTAATTTGTCAATTTAAACAGGCACGCTTGTATTCGATATTGTAACGAATTTTGTACATACATAGATAATTTTAGTGAAATTATTTGTGAAAATGTAGTATTTTTCTGCATAATGTAACATGAAAAGCTGAGAGAAAAGATGCTCTACCGGGAAAATAAGAGTACAGGGGCAAACCTAATTAATATTGAGTAAATGGCTATTTACCTAATTTGGAGAGTTATCATCAAGTTGGCAACGGTTTCGGCGACTAATTCCTGTCCCCAGATTTTGTGAGATATCGCCCAAAGTTACCGAAATTGGCAACCATTTTTCGACATTTTGGTCCGGCCGCTGTATTACCGAAATAAGTAATGTAATTGAATAATTGTAATTGATCCTCTAGGCAACTGTAACCACATCTGGCCCTCGTATGCTTTCCAGTAATTTCGAGAAATATTAAAAATTTCTCGGGGAAATTTATCTAGAAGAAAATCTCTAGGGGAAAACTATAGAAGACCAGAGAAAGGATCAGTTTCTCAGTTGTTGCACTTGTTAGTTCAGCGTGAGTTCGGAGTACTGAGATATCCCCGGGTTAGCTTCGCTCTTTAGATGTGCTTTGCATTGTCTTGTGTTTAACGTTTTTAGCAGTTTTAATTGTTACTGTGATACTGCGAACACCTGTTCGAGTATTTCTGTAGAAAGTTCCAAAACTGTAATAAAGTGTTTCTTTGGATAAAATAAATGTTATCAAGTTAGCAGTGGTTCTGTATGCATTCAATCTATTGCGAATCCTAACGCACGCAACAGTATACATAACACAGAGTATATAGACCAAATCAGCATCATAAAATCATTTGCACTCTTCCCATCATCATGCGATTCTTCGCATTTAAAGCAGCTAGATCAATACAGGTACAGCCCAGTGGGCACTGGTTCGTCGTCACGCAACAAATCTCTCGGTTAAAAATCACCTGCCTTAGGCATTCTCATTTTGTTTTTGACGCATAAGAATGTAACTTAAAATCTTAGAAACACACAATTTAGCAATTATGGAAAATTAAGTGCTGAATCTTAAAACATAATATTATTTCAAATTTCTATGCTCTCATTCCACACTTTCTAACTCTGAAAGCGATTAAAAGCATGGGTCTACCAGCTGCAGAGACAACAGGAATTGAAATCAGTCGAAACACTTTTCGAAAAGGATTACGAAACACAAGTTTAATCTCCGAAGCCCATCAGTGTCACAGAGGCAATCAAGCTTAGCACTTGTTGCACGTGAACTGTTTCCGGTGGAGCTAACAGTAAAAATAAAAGCAAGTTCGTTTGCCGCAATTTCACTAAGCTTGTTACCATTCTAAAACAAGAATTTGTTCTTTTTAATGCTCAAAAAGCTTTAACTTAAACACCCAAATGGAAGCCTTCTATCGTCACTTTATAATCATTTAAAAAAAGAAAAAAAAAAAAAAGAAAGAAAGAAAGAAGAAGAAATTATGCGAGACGGTCACGTGACACAAAAAGAAACTCGACGTTTTTCGAACTCTTAACGATTGAAAAACCACTGTTGCTGTTGGCATTTTCAGGGTCACGTGATCATTTCACTTGCTTTACTTCCCTGCCGCAAGCAATCATTTCAGTAGTAAAATTGCGTAATTAATGTAATTGCACATCAATAGTTTCATTAGCATCGTAACGGTTGAAAAGAGATTTGCAGCATCAATTTAATGAATTTAAATTGCTTTAGACTGATACAATTCCGCTACCAATTGCTTTAAATTCTTTCATGCAGTTTTCCTTTTGGAAATTAAATAATTAAAAAGAAATAACAAGAGATGTATATTCTTTAATTTTTTTAGCTGTCCTTCTAACTTAACATTTCACAGTACCTTTTTTATATTAATGACATCATCTATTAAATATTATCTCGGAGCACACTTTTCTAGTTCTTTAAAACCTTGGGCTCAGCGGTAAACTCGCTGAGTACTGGTAATTCGATCCGAATTCATATGATGAATGGTGGTTTTCATGGTTTTCCTGGTATGTGGCGATTGCCTTTTTTCCATAATCGAACAAACCAAACTATCTTAAGAAACTCAAGGTTTCATGAGGGAATACTGAGTGTTTCACGAAAAAATTTTAAAATAAAAGTTAAAAATATTACAAGTACGTTCTTTAAATTTGGCGATTGAAGAAATATTTATATTAGGTTAGTCTGCATGTTAGACTACTTTTGTAACTGTAATTCACAACCTGGCGCCAGCGCAATTCTATACTACGGTTCTTTGTAATTTTAGTATTACAAGAAGCAACGCAGAAATGATTGCGATTTGCAAAGGTCTTATCAAACTGGACAACCTTTATAGCAACATCACACGAGTCATAATTTTTCATAAATAAATGTTTGTTTTCTGTCCAGATCTACAAACTGATTCCTGAACAATAATGTCACGGCTAATCTAATAAAGTTCTACGAGGAAGCTGAATTCGCATCTAAATTTATACATGTGTGGTTCAATGGTAATCCTATCTAAAATCAACATTCAGTTTAGTTTAAAAGGGAATTCATTGGAAAATCAAACAAATTAATCAAATCTAGAATCCATTGAACAGCGTTCAACCATCAGCAGCATTTAAGATGTATCAGCAAAACGAAAGAAAGTTCCATTTCATACTGTTGCCACGTAGTGTTCTCCAGTGCGCTCGTACTGATTTCTTTGTTGTCACTCAGAGGTAGAGAAAGTGTCTTTTCAAACCGGAACATCCCAGTCCCCAATGGATGGTTGTCGGACGGAAGTGAACTGTTTCAACAACCATCAAATGACAAGTGTACACATCATTTTGGAATGGAAGTGGGGACAGCTCGGCAAAAGATTCTGCCTGGATTCTGACGTCCACGACTCGTACTAGTTCATCCGATTCAGGAAATATGTCCTCGACGCGAGCTACTGTCCACTTCATGGGATCTTACTTTTATCCATCAACAAAACTAAAGAAATTATTGTCGTTTCAAAGATCCTATTAGACTGGATAACTTTTACAACACAGTAGGGGTCGCAATTTTTCCTAAATAAATGTGCGTTTTCTATCCAGATCTAAAAATGATTCTTGAACAATAATGGCGCGGCTTATCTAATAAAGTTCTATGCTGAAGCTAAATTCGCATCTAAACTTATACGTTGAGGTGAGGTACTACCTTGAGGCTTGATTTCTGCTGATTACATTTTGAACAGATCTGCCAATGCTTGAGGTATTCCACACTCCAGCGGTTTCAGAAATTAGCTAAGTTTCTGAATTAACGTCCACCTAGAAGGCAAAAAATCTGCAGTGTCATTTGGCTCAGGTATCGATAAAAGTGGAGCTCCTGTTAAGAAATGACCAGAGTTAAAGGCTGGAGATTTATTGGATCAGCTGAAGTACTCGTAGGTAAGAGAGCCCGAAAGTTCAAACACAAATAGAAGCTTACTTGAACGTTAAATTACGTAAATTAATGTATAAGGCTCTTTGAAGTTTAAAATCGTTGTTTTCGCGAATTTTATCAAAATTCTCTTCGTTACTTTTATATTAGCTTCTCACAATCGGGCAAAATGTGGTGGAGGAATCGAATTCCACGTTATGCTTTCTTTATAAATAAAGAGTTGAATAAGATCCGATTTGCAAATTCTAAGGAGGTTATCAAGAAGCTTTTTCGCTTACTTGAAATTTCTAGCTTTATCACACCAAACAATTGAGGGTTTTGACTGCCTTGAACATGCTAGAAATGAACTGCCTTGACTGCCTAGGCTTTTCAGTAGACAAATCTAATATTATTTCTAAATTAATATCCTTTGTACAAAAGCATATGTATATTGCGATGTATGATTTTAAGTAACTCTAGATCTTTTCAAATTAGGTTCGGTAGTATCTGACCTTGCAAAGTGCAGCACTGGTTTTTCGAAGGTCTAGTTATTACTATTCTTTCTAGGTAAATCTCTCATCGTTTGATTAATAGTTTGATTTCTTGTTCGAAAGCAAGTTATGCATTTATTTATAACACGTCTAACTCTGTCTTGTCCAGAAGGTATCGAGAATAATTGTCTAAGTAGAGAAAGTATTGTTTGAACGGCCGAATAAGAGCCTTCTTGAGGTAATAATCTATGAGTAATTCAATGAAATGATGTTTATTTGTGAAAGAAGTTGACGCTTTTGAACTTCTGAAAGACTGGAGAGACATAATCTCCAACTCGTAAAAGTTCATTTTTCTCAAGAAATATATTCATATTGTTACTAGGAAATGGTCGTTTCGACGGCAGGTACGTAGCTTCAGACTGAAACTAAGAATGCTGTACGCATTCGATTAGCACCTTTGTTGCATTATGCAGTTCAGAAGCGCTCAAACAACTTTGATTACTTACTAGTGAATTGATTCTATTATTGATCACAAACCTTAACCACCACGCAGTTATTCTAATCAATTTACTAAATGATGAATGTTTTTTGTTGAACTCATTGTCAACAAACTTTTAACCTGTGACTTTTAAATTTATCACAGCTCCCTTTCGAAGTTAAAGCTTTTCCTGATTGTCGAAAACCTTTACTGATTCTTAGAGTTAAGGTCTCAAATCGATACCCTGTTAATAACCACTTCGGTCCATCCCACCAGATATCACTACTTAGTAGTTCAACTAACGTTATTCCTTTCATGGATTTTTGTCTTCGTTCCTCTGGCCAGCATGCCAGATGGAACAGCATCTCCAGGACAGCAATTCTAGGACACAGGTTATGTTTCCTCTCGTATTTCTATAACTCGATGTTGGATAAATGTCTTACATTATAATTATTATGCCATTATTTCCATTTATTTAAATCATCCTTTATCCAACATAACGTCAAAGAATCTGTCCAGAAGTGTACATTCCTCTCGAGCCTCTTCTCTGTCTCTTCTTTGAAATTTGAGGGTAATATTGCTTCGGTGAGTGCTCCCATCATCTCTAATCTTGGAAGAGATAATTTCTTCAGTGGATCTACTAAGGTTGTTGAAGCTGCAAATCTACTTCCTATTTCACCGTCCGTTGTGACGTATCGCAGATAAATCACAGCTCCGTTTGGCTATTGACTCGTGTCGGTAATCAGTACATTTGAACATCTCTCAATTCAGACTGATTATACTTTCGGAAGTAATATCGCGGAATGTTTATATTCTGAATCGCTAACATTTCATTAGACCCTTTTCTTATTCTAGGTATTTGAAAATCCAATGGCAATGGATCATCCCAATCTATACCGAGTTGCCAAATTTCCTGCATTAGAATTTTTGCTTTAATAGTGAATGGACATATAAATTGAATAGAATCTTAAAGTTTCCTAATAGTTTTAAGAACTTATCTTCGTGATTAGCTTTGCTTTCCCTTGAGCTTAATTTGACAGCCTGTTTGGCTCTGTCTTAAAAAAATCTGCATTTATATCCCATTATCTTCTGTTCCAAAACATTTTAGGTTTCACCGTTTTCATGTTCGTCCAAAGCTTCCTGCAAATTCATATAATGTCTTGCATTTTCGCATGTTAAAACTGGCAGCTTTCAATACACTGGTGTGCAAAAATTAAGGACGAGACGGTTTTTTCAATATAACTTTGTACAAAAGCTTTCCAAATCAACACATTTAATACCGTAAGATCCCCAGTACGTAAGGACATGAGTAATGTAAGCAACACTTACTAAAAGAGAAATCAGAGGGATAAAAAGAAGCTTTATTGAAAAAGTAGCATGGAGCGCAATGCGACTGAAGGCCGAAACATCCCTGTGATGGGTGTCCAGCAAGAAAAATCCGGTCTTTAATAGGGGATATGATCTCCCCTGACTGCTAGGCAGATTTCACATCATTTGTGCATGCTGGATATGTGGTTGTTAATGAGCGGTTGAGACACTGCTGCTCGTTCCTCTTGTTGCACCAATCGCAGTTTCGGAATCGTTACTGGCGATAAGTTACGTGCTGCCACGGGTCTCCCTAGTAAGTTCCGTACATGCTTGACGGGATTTAGATCCAGAGACCTTGCCGACCAATCCATGTGTTCAATATCTTCACTCTCCAACAGCTCTTCGACAGTAACTGTGCGATGAGGTGGAGCGTTGTCGTCCATGAAGAGGAACTGAGGACCCATAGCCCTTGTGAAAAGACGCATGTAAGGAAGAAGAACCTCGTTACAATAGCAGTCCCAGGTGACGAACCTCCTTGGGAGATATGAAGGTCGGTCCGGCTACCAAGCATTATGTCTGCTCGAACGAGAACTCCGCGACCTCCAAAACAGTCCCTTTTGATGATGTTGAAGGGGTTATTGCGTGTTCCCCGCTCTGTCCAGATGTGTATGTGTCTAGAATCGCAACTCAGACTAAATCTGCTCTCATCTGTAAAGAGTACTCGTCCCCATTCATTGTCTCTCCAATTCCGGTGTTCCCGGCACCACAGAGAACGCCTTCTCCGATGGGCAGGCGTTAGAGGTACACACCGTACAGGGCGTCGTGCAAACAGACCACCACCGTGCAGTCTTCTGGCCACGGTAAAACGCGATATCGGTCGTCCAGTCGCCTGTGTCGTCTGTCTAGCGATTTCTCCCGCTGTCTGCCGCCTGTTTCTTTTGGCCTGTAAGGCAATATACCGGTCATCTGCGGGTGTGGTTCCTCGTGGACGACCACTACTAAACCCCCGGATAGCTGTTCCTGTAGTTTGAAATTGTCTCCAAAGTCCTGAAACGATGCTGTGAGCAATTCCGAACTCTGCAGCCACACTTGTCACACTGCGGCCTTCCTCCAACTTCCCAATGATTCGACCTCGGGTAAAAGCATCCAGATGTCGTCTAACAGATTGACTATTCGCCATTTCTCACTGAGGCAGCAACTCGGTGTGTTAACTGCTATACGGCGTGCAATCTCTTTGCCAGAAATACTGATCTTACACCGACAACATGCTTTATACTACTCAGACACTCCTCCACTACGTCTACCTGCATATCTGCGCATGTGCTACCGTACATCACCTTACTTAATCTCCTAATTGGTCTTTCTGTCCGCTCTGCCTCTTCGTTCAGCTGATATGCTAATTTTTCGACTTCGTCCTTAATTTTTGCACACCAGTGTATGTATTTTTAAAGTCTTCATATGCGAGTTTAATTTCGTTTTCGTCTTCGCTTCCACCTCTTAAATAGTATATGTATAAGCATTCATTCAATAGTTTAACTTTTTTCTGATTCGTTTCTTCAAAGGTACTTGTGTGGTGTCTGATAATAGCAGTAAGCAAAATGGGCTGTCTGTAGCGCCAAACAAAACACAAGTCATCCTAAGCACTTTCGTACTTGGTTTTCCATCTTCGTCTGCAAAGTTATTTGCTCATAAAAATCTCACAGAATCTCTGTCTTCGGGTGATTTTGGAGAAAGGCTTGTTCGATGTCGGCAGTAAATGGTATTGTGTATACGAAATTTATCAATACCTCTAACAACACTGGATTTAAATTAGAACCGGAAAACAATCAATCATTTAAAGAATATTCGTTTTTCGAATGGCTGGATGCATCAAACACAACTCTTAAGGGTTTGTCAGGTCGAATAACAGGCTGGTGAAGCATGTAATAAATTCTCTTTGTTTCTTCAGAATTCTGATTCATTTACTCAGGTATATCAATTTTTATTGTCAAGAATAATGTCCTATTTAATAATTCACCCTTAGAGCCAGTCTCGCCCTTTAAGGCACCACCCAAATAGTGTTTCGGAAACTACAAGTTTATTTTTAAAATCTTTAACTTTGCCTGTTATTACTTCATAATCAATCTGCACCAATCAGAACAGCAATATTTTTGCCATTGTATTCACAAAAACCAGACAAATGTAATCAGGAAAAAGTAAATTACTTGCGCATATTTATTCACTTTCTAAGTTTAGGGATGGTTCATTTCTATTTTCGATTTTGACTTTCATATTCGTTCATATTCGTAAGTTCGTTTCATATTCGTAAGTTCGTTTTGTTGCTTGGTTAACTCCAAAGGTAAGTACCGACTAAGTCTTCTTTCTAATAATTGCTAAATTCTGACTATCTATTCAAAGAGTGTCTAGTGAAAAGTGTCTATTCAAATTCCGATGTGCAATATGTTATATGAAAACGAAAATAGTGTTTCTAACACTGAGCTTCTCACAACTCAATAAATCAAAAGAAAGGCAGAGCATTGCGCGAAACATAGGGTCCAAATGGTGGCTCGCGGTCGCCTAATAGCTCGCAATCTTATCTTTAGGCGTCCGTCAGCCGCAATCATAATGCCATGAAAAAAAAATTCGAATGTAAAAAAGCAACCATAAAAAAAGGTACAATTACACGTCACGTACAGGGATGTTGATTTTTGATCATATGTTGGCGTGTTATCACCTTCACTCTGTTCCTTTTCCGGGGTTTTACCTATGCGGCGGTTTATGATTAGAGTGCCTGCTTGTAACACAAGTACTGTTCGCCGACTGCTTGTGTCAGTATTATCGACGTGGAATAGAAACACATAAAATGAATATCTCTGTCCGAAAGTTACGTCGAATAGTTAAATGCATAGAAAGAGAAATTCAAGAACTTCTAATACCCTCCTTCGACATGTCTCGATTCAAACTGGAATGATTATTCAGTAAAGATAAATACTTTACCACTGACGATTAGAGCCCAGAAGCAATTAATTACAAACATGCCCACTTTGCTCACTTATAGTTCTTCATGGGATTATAGTTGTGGACTTGAGATCCGATGGCATACAGCGAACCAAAAAGTTTATTGTGGCACAAAAGTTTTCAAATATTTTTTAAAGAATAGTTAAATGTTTATTTTAAAAGAAATACTTTTCTCACAATCCAATTCTTAGGGCTAATAGCAAAATCTTAAAAGTAATTAAAAATAATCTTAAATAAATATTAAATTTCCCAGTTCTTGGATTCTTTTATACAAATGTGAATATAATGGCCCAAAACGCACGAGGCACACAAACATATTATTTAAAAAACTCTCAAAAATGTTTTCATAAACATTTTGGGTCTCCCTTCCTTTCCTGTTTTTACCGAGTCTTTTAGATATGAATTTTATTTCACAAGATTTTGACTGAGATTTGCTTCTATTTCCCATTCTCTATTGAGGTTTTCTCTAAATTCGTTTCTGCTGGAAATTTTAAGTTTGTGAATATTTTTCTTTCAAATGATTCCAAACATGCTGAACAGAACTGAGGTCTGGACTCTGTGCAGGCATTTTGATTACATGTGTACAAATGTATAAATTACATAATTGCAACTATGAGCATGATGTTTAGGATCACTGTTCTAATAAAGTTTGAAAGGCGGCTATATACCCAATTTTTGAGCGTTGTGTTTTATGTTTCATTTCAAAATATTTAAATACATAAATTTATCTCGTTTGCCATAAACAAATGACGAGACTCAGATTATTTAATTACCTCTTTTTACTAAAAGAATAAGTCTATTTACTGAAAAAGTAAGATTCTTCATTTAAAGTTCAGTATTGAGTTTTCACCGTACCATTTTCTTTCTATCACTCCCAGAATTATTGAATTCATTTTCATCTCCAAATATTCCGAAAATTTTGAGGCTTTTCAGCACTGGCTTTAACAAACTGGAATCGTGACATTTGATTCGCTTTACTGCTTCTAAGTCTTTATGACTCTCTTGGTTATAGTATTACAAATAATAGTTCTAACGAGGTAGCTTTTCCCTCTTTCAGTCAAATGATGTGGATAACTTGTTCATGGTTTTCAACCATATTGGTTTTACAGTATTTCGAATTACATTGTGAGTAGCAGGTACGCTTAAGTTAAATAGTTCGCCTATTTTGCTCGCATATTTTTTTAGATTTAAAAAAAACATTTTAAGTTTTCTAAAGTTATTGCCGAATTTTTTTTACCCGTGTTCAGAAAAGTGGCTTTCTTACCTTATTCTTTATCTTTTCTAAGTTTATCCTTCTTCCAGACGTGTTATAAAAAAATTCTGTCAGAATTATCACTTTACCTTGTTTCTCACCGCAATGTACTAATACTTATTTACTTAAATTTTCCATCTAAGGACGAAGTATTTAAACCATTGTAAGGTTCTACTGTCTATCTGTTGTGTAGAATCTGGAGAAAAAGTGATTGCAACGAAGAAGGGTTAAAAATATCCTTTATTAAACTCTTTAAAATTATTTACAATGTGTCAACTTGACGCTAACATACTACGCCTCAACTTGGGCGGTAACTGAAACAGTAGAATCAAACTCAAAATTGGAGATATTCCCAAGTAGTAGAATTAAAATACAGAGCTCTTAAATCCTGTATCCTACAGCGCGTAGATGAGTCTAGTGGCAGCAAGCCACCTCTAACCAGCAACAGCGGCTAAGCGGAAGCTTGCGTACAACCACGCACAGAGATTTCCCAGACTTTCTCTAACTTTCTCTACTAGAGCATCGATATTTAAACTTTTTCTCCCACTAGTAGAATTTGCATTCCTTACGCGCTCTACCAAATTTAAATATTCTGGCACTGACAGTTAGAGGAATGAAGGATTATAGGAAACTAACTTAAAATTAAATTTAACTGGTTATTTAAAATAAATATAAATCCCTACAACATATCATTTATTTATTAGTTTCATTTAATTTTATTCATCATAATTTAGACTTAGCATGCTAATTAAACCCGGAAAAGAATAAAAAACATTTAGTTTTGGCTAAGAGCTAAATTTGATTAGCTGAATGTTTAAAATTTTCTTGTACCTTAGTATATTTTTGAATCACTATAAATCTGAAATTCAACAGATAATCAAAACAAAAAAAATTATAACCGTTCAAAATTTGTTTCGTGTTTAATTTTAAGAATGAAAACGGTAGTAATTTTTTATGCCTAAAAACTGCATGTTGTGAAAGAACATCCTTTTTCAAATCTGAAGTTTATGTGAGACTATCATTTTATTTGCTTCCGTTAGAACATCTGCCTAATTACGGAAGAGCTAAAGTTTTTGACAAAAGGCATTTTAGTTGTCAACGTCATTCTTTATTAACTTATGACGTCACGAGCAAAGTTGATATTTCGAGTATTACGAGCTTTGTTCAATTATTTGATGGGAAAGTTTTATTCACCAGATTTTACTCTGTTTTCATTATTTCCTTTGATTCGTATTTTTATTGCAATTAACACTGCAGTCTTTAACATTTAATATTACTTACACATTACAAAAAGCGTTTAAACTTTTTTATGCATTACTATTGTATGATACACGGAGAAGTTTTAAATGTATTTAAGAAGGTTTTTATAATATTTGGAATTTTTTCAAATAAAACTTAAGATTAAGTGAAGCATGCGAAGACATAAAAATCTGTTATTGCTCAGGTGCTCAGAAAACGTTCTTTAATTTGATAAAATAACTTAAAATAGAAGTAGTTACTTTACAGCTATAATTATAACATGTTTTGAAATAACATTTCCAAATTGTTAGATCACTCTACTTACCTATATATATAAATAAAGAAGAAAGTCTGTGTGTTTGTCGTCTAATAACTCAGTTACTACTATAGCTATCGTCACCAAACATTCTACAATTCTTCTGTGGGCTATGGAAAAGGTCGACGTCCACTTTTTTTCAGAAACAAATTAGCTAAAATCAGAGCTTTTAATTAAAAACTCGGAAAAACGATAATTTTCGCTCTCATTTTTCCGAGTGGCAACAGCCTCGTAAGCTGGAGATGAAAATCTGCTTTATTTCGAAAGTTGTTGCCACTGCTCGCTTTCATATCCTACAGCTTGTTAATAAAAATAATCTTGAGTTTTACGATGAAATAAAAATAGCATATCCAAACATTAAATACATTATTTCCCATTCCAAAAATTCGTGGAAAGGCATTTCGGATATTCCTATCTTGTACGACTTTAGTCAGAGGAAATATTTATTAAAAACTCTGAAAGCACTAATTTTCACGGTCATTTTTTCGAGTGGCAACAGTGTCGCGCGTTGAAGATAAAAATGCTTTATTTCGAAAAGTGTTGCTACTGCTCGCTTTCAAATCGTAGAGTTTGTTGATCAAAAATTTGTAAATTTTACATCTATACATATAAAGAAGAATGTCTGTTTGTGTGTTTGATTGTTTATTCCCGTTATTGATTTCTGACCGATTATGATATTTTTTTTGCCACATTTAATCCACTAAAATTGAATATAGATGAAATATTAGATGGAACCTGAGCTTTTACAATCATTTGGTTAGAAAAACGAACATCATTAAACACGGCGGGTCATTGTTGCTGATATAATGAGAGAGAATTAGCTTATTTTTCGATTGAAATTTTTCATGTGGGTTCCATATCGCATCAGACTGATAAATGTATGACTATGAATCGTATTTTTTGCGTCGTTATTAGAGAAGGATTACAGCGGTATCGTTTTCTCTGTTGTTCTCTCTCTCAATTTAGCTTAACTGGCACCGGGTATTTTCCTCTAGTATATATATTCTTAGACAAAAGAAAAAAAAAAAAAAATCTGAAAGATTTCAGATTTTAAATTACGTCCAAAGGCGCGTTTTTTTAACGTTTCGTGTGCTACCTTTTTTTTTTTTA
>KK116629.1:415466-453909 GCA_000611955.2 Stegodyphus mimosarum | reverse complement strand
ACATCAGGCTTTGGCCAAGAATTCCCAGCCACTTCGCGAAATGGCCGGCCAAAGTATAAAATACAATATTAATTGCAAGTATTTCGGACTTTGGCCAAACCTCCTGGCCAAAACGCGAACTGGCCGAACTTCGGGCTTTGGACGTAACATAAATATGTACATAAAGACAATAAAGATATATTTTTGCACTGAAGGCTTTTCCTTCTGATATTATGAACTCCGGTTCTACTGCTCCTTTCACTAAAATGGTGACCCTTTCAACAAAAGTCAACAGTTTTCTGCGACTTTTTGGAGTGCATCTCGCCAAATTGGCAAGACAGGATGCTAGGTTTAGCACATGCAGCCCCAGAATCGTACATACTAGAGAGGTATGTCTTTCTCTGAACAGTGAAGTCTCATATCGAAATATGTGAATTTTCGCACACGTGATACAAATGAATTATCAGCGTGATTTTAAAGTCTTTTTTAGACTATATTTGGTTAATCTTCCAACGCCCCTCTGTGCCATATCACCGCCCCCTAATTTTCTCTGGGTTTTTTACCGCCCCCCTGAAAGCCTGAAACGCCCACAAGGGGGCGTTATCGCCCACGTTGGGAACCTATGCTCTAGGTTTTATCACAATGCGAGAAACATGCATACATTTACGCAGATTTTTCATTTTTTAAAATTTAATGCAGAGCGATAACATTTAGTGGCAATAATTTGAAAAGTGATACGCCGTTTTTGTGTTTCCGACACAAAATCGCAAAACGAAAGTAATAGTCCTTCGGGACTAAATCCCTTTGGACTAAAAAAAGCCGACGCACCAAGAAGCAGTTATCCGAATAGGATGAAAATTTTGTCCCGAAAATTTGTCATAATAATATAAGTGCATTTCATTACCTTAAGAGGTACCTTCAATTAATTGTTACTGACGCAAAATTGATGGGTAACAATTGTTATTTGATAAAACTGGATAGATAGGTTTAAATTTCCTTATTAAAAATAACTGCCTGAAATAATGTTCAACATTACTTTCAAGTTCCGTGATACAACTGACGCCCGTTATTACAAACCTTTCCTTCAGGAAAGTACGTTATAATAAGAGAGGTAGATATAAAGAAAAAGGATATGATGGACTCTCATCAGCTGAAGGCTTATTTTACCAGTCCTTGTAATGAAAATTTCGATTTAATGAGCTGTCATTATAGCGAGCATCAATTATAATCAATATAAGTGTAGCATGATATTACAGCTACTTGTAATTTTAAGTAAGAAATTTTTTATTTACTTTTTCAACATGCCAATATCAACACTCTTAGGCATAAAAAAAAAAAAAAAAAAAAAAAGACGCACCAAGAAGGAGTTATCCGAATGGGACGAAAATCGGTAGAAGTGATGTACATGTACAGAAAAACAAATGATTACAGTTTGAAAAAAATTGGATGATTTATTGAAGTGATTTTCTAATGACAACCCGAGCTTCACAAAGTGAAAAAGTCAGTAACGCGTTTGTCCACCTCTGGCCCATATGCAAGCAGTTATTCGGCTTGCCATCGATTGGTAGAGGTTGCGGATGTCCTCCTAAGGGATATCGTGCCAAATTCTGTCCAACTGGAGAGTTAGATCGTCAACATACCGAGCTGGTTGGAGGGCCCTGCCCATAATGCCCATAATACATATGTGCTCAATAGGAGAGAGATCCGGTGACCTTGCTGGCCAAGGTAATGTTCGGCAAGCAGTAGAAACATGTGCAGTGTGGGGGCGGGCATTATCTTGCTGAAATGTAAGCCCAGAGGGACGTGTTCTAAAGAAATAATAGAAAAATAATAAATGTTCTAAAGAAACTTTTTAAACCAAAAAATGTTGAACTTTATGAATGTATTTATGTTCTAGGAATTTTGATAAAATTCCAGCTGTTTTATTCTGGTTTCATTCCATTTTTGTTTCTGATGAAACGCAAATATTGCTTTAAACTTAACATTCTTTTTCAGAGAATTCACATTTCGGTAACGTTATGCGGAGCTTCGAATATTTTAATTAATTCTGAATCATTTAAGTATATTGTCAAGGTAACACAGCACTTCTTTATTACTTAATTCGGATAATGCATGATACATCTGTCATGGAAATTCTACAGGAATATTAGTTAACCCCAAAATCATCCTTTCAAAATTGTCCACTTTCGTCTGTTGTTATGAAAGAAGTTTTCAATTTTGCATTTCCAGTTAGAAAAATTTGTCAATATGCTAAATCTAGTGTTGTAAAGAGACTGCACTCATGTAGTTGTTCTAATTTAGGCAGTAGAAATATATCCTTCAGAGTCTGACGACTGAGAGATCTGTAATCAAGAAATAATGTTTTCACCAGTCTTTTCCTTTATTGTGACAAAACTAGCATATTGGGATCAAGTTTCTGGTAAGACTCCGTTTCCTTTCCGTGCTTGAACTATGTCCTTGATTGCAGCTCGTTCAGTGATATTTGTTCTATAAGGTTTCATAAATCTTGGTTTTGAAACTTATTTAATATAAATTTTTTATATTATTAATTACTGTATACTGACTCTGAAATACGTAGTGCGAAATAATGTCTATGTTCGTTCAAAAGATGCAGATGCTCTTAATGGTGATCAAAGTAGAAGAGATCCGTGCCAATTTAAGCTTCGCTTCCGGGAATTTTTATGTCGTCAATACTTTCCCTTTCTTTTGGATTCAACTTCAGTTCAGTAATTTCTGTATTTAAGCGTGGTTCAAGTTGTTCTGCTCTTCCAACGCACTGATCAAATTGGAGCATAACACTTTTATAGCCAACGTTAATCATTGGTTTTACTAAGTTTTATTATTATTACCTTCCAATAATTAATCCAGTGTCTATGAATTCTGTTCGAAAGTTTGCTAAATTAATATTAATATTCTCAGCATTACTTGCAGACGAATTCGACTTTCTTTTTTTATGCAAACAGAAATTGATGAAAGGTTTGTCTTTTTTATATCAAACTAGCCGCTGTGCGGCCAGCCTTCGTCTGGCTTTTAAGTGTACCAGAAAAATGCCTAAAGAGAACACCAAGCATTAAATTTGAAAACTGCACAGAATTTTACTCTGCAGAACAATTTTATCGAAAAAGAAACAAACAACAACGGAAAAAAAATTCAGTTAAAAATGCATTACATATAAAAAGCATACAACGAAATAAGCAATATCCCTTAATACAAATATTAATTATCTTAATAAATAAATTAACCAACTTCCCTTTGCAAAATCTTAAGAACTCAAATGGTATAAACAGATTAAGAACTTAAACAGATTAAAAAATATCATGCAAAACTTTTTTATAATTAAAATTATATATAATTAAAACATAATATTACAATGAAATAAGCAATATCCCTTGATACAAATGTTAATTATCCTAATAAAGTAATTAAACAATTTACCGTTGCAAAAAGAAACAACTTTTTAATTTCTTAAACTTTTCAGTCTCTTAAAAACAGTAACATAAGAAATACGATGAAAAATTGTTGCCAAACCGAAATTTTTAAAAGAATAAAACTATTCAAAATGATGCAATTTTATCAAAAATCTATCAACAACAATAAGAAAAGAAAATTGTTCAACAACAATAAGAAAAGAAAATTGTTACCAAAACTACATTTTAAAATATCTGAGATGTGAGAAGTGTATTCGGAAGCTTCATTTAAAACATTTTTTAAAAATACAAAAGATTATTTTTCCAAAATTCCTTTTTTAAAAGGAGTCGAAAGGATTAAAGTTCAACAACGTGTCCAAAAATCAAAGGAAAATAAACAGCACATTTTTTAAAATAAGTTTTTTTAAAAAAAATTCCGCTGAAAAGGTGTTAAGTTCACCTTCCTAAATAAATTCGTATTTAATCGATTTATTGAAATACGAAATTTATTTTTTAAGTTCGTAAAATAGCTAAGTGTCTACGCTTCACGACGATGTAAAAATGAAATGTATAGAGTGAAATCTCGCTTTCCTGTAGCCCATTATGTCTCAAAATGACGCGATTTGGTCACAAAACATAAAATAAAACACACACACACTCACTCTCTCTCTCTCTCTCACATTATATGAACAGGTTTTTCTCTTGTGATTGTATGTAGCCTTTTGAATTTGGACGTTCAATCAAATTTTCTTGCTGTGTTCCATCATTAGAGTTTTCATTAAAGTTCAACTTTACATCGTTGAAGCATTAACACTACACCACAGCAGTAATATTAAAATTGGTCTCTCTCTCTCTCACATTATATATGTAGACATGTGCAATTTGTCATCGATTCTTGAAATAACATAATTTTTTAATTTTTTTTATTAAAGTGATGTCTTTCAGTAACTTTCATAATAATTCGGACACTCAAAAATTTTTTTGACATTTTTGGGGAACGAAGTTCTTCTCTAATATTTTGTTTCAAATGAAAATACATAATAAGAATTATGGTCTGCATTTGGAAAATATTACCTGTTTAGCAATATATGTTCATAGCTTGACATCTGAAGTGAACAACACAGCAAGAACATTTTAAGAAGTAAAAGTCTCCGAAATATCCAAAACTTCCGAATATTTTTCACGAAAATTCAAATAAAAATCAAATAGTACTGCGAAACTTAGTGGATTTAGAATAACAGTTTGTAATAAAGTTAACCCTGAAACGGTTAGAAGAATCATTACAGTATATGGATATAATGAGTTATTACCAAGAAGGAAATTCTTCATCAATAAAAGAAACAAGGAAAATACGCCTGACGTTCGCAAAATCCGTGATAAGCAGAGATTTATCATACTTAAAAAATGTTATGTGTAAAGACAAGTCAAAACTTAATATAGTTTGGTCCGATGGAAGAATTACTGTGTGGCGAAAGCGGAATGAAGGATTTAATCTGAGAAACCTATTGCCTACTTTTAAGCTGAAAAGTGAAGATATAATGGTTTGGGCATGTTCTGCTGCCTCTAGGATGAAAAATCTAGTTTTTATAGAAAATAATGTAGATCAGTATGAGTAGATAAATATTTTTCATGAAAACCTCAAAACATCTCAAAGAAACCTTTGAATGCAATATTCAATCAAGTTCTTTCAAGATAAGCTTTCTTAACATACAGCCCTAAATATTCTCTTGCGCTTACTATACAACTGCACTGAAGTTGTCAAAATTTCTTCAAATTCTCCGGACGTAAATCCTGTTGAGTATATATGGTGAATTGAAGAAAAGAATAAGGAATTATGATATTTCTTTGAAAGCTCTACTTAAAGCAGTACTTACTGAAGAGCGTAACAAATGGGCGATTCTTATACAAAAAAAAATTAGTTGAAACCCTGATAGAGTGCTTGAGAAATTTAATATTAGTTAAAGTATATTCAACGAAATATTCAATGTCCCATTATTTTCATGTTTGTATTAAATATAATCTGCTTGTTCATAGTGTCCGAATACTTAATTTTTAGAACTTTAAAAGTTTTTAACCAAAAATGTTTTGATTAATTTTATTCAAAACAAGCAGATTTTAAAAAAGGCAACCAGTAGTATATGTGATAGAAAGTAAACTCATTTTGGTAATATTTAGTAAATGATATTTGCAAATAAAATTGAAAAACACGGGTATCCAAAAACAAATATGAAAGACTGTACATATACTTTTCTTATTCATTTACTGAAGAAGTTTTTAAGTTCATGGCCAGAGTTTTATCAATGTATTTTAAGCAGTTTAGAATGAGTTTAAAATTTTTGTCTGGATTTTCTTTGTTCAGTTATATCGTCCCAATAAAATCTTTTTCACTCCATTATAATCATTGCTTATTTCATTAGTCTATCTAGCAATTAAATTTCCGTAAGTTGAAATATAGTTTACGTAAATGAACCTAGTAATAATATCTCAGTTATCTTCTTTTATATCGGCTTGTTTGGCTAATCCTTCGAACATTATTCCAACTTCAAGCTAAGCTGATATCGTTTTCATCTGGATTAAATTTCTGTATCAAGTGAAGCAATTCTAACTTTGATACGCATACTCCTTTCATTCAAATTGGCTACAACAGTAATTGCCTATAGAAGCTATTTTTAGATTCAACACTCAATTTTTGAAATTCACATTCCATTTCTGCTCTACATTTCCATTCTTCAAACTCTTCCTTCCGTATTATTTCTTCTACCGCTTCTTTTTTTTCCTTTCTTCTATTTTACTAGCCATAAATTCTGTTTCCTCTTTGTCTTGTATAATAATGTTCAGTCTTTCGTTAACACAGTGCTCATCGTACTGTTTGCTCTCCAAAATTATTCTCTTCAAGTAACTTATTTTATAACACGCTGAAAACTTTTCTTCCAATTTTTCTGTTAAAATTTTCAAACCATATTTCCTTGCTTTTGCAATGATAGGTATTTTGAATTTCTCACTTAATTTTTTTAAATAGTTAAATATTAGCTTTTGAAATCCAAATATTTGTTATTGTAACTCAGTGATAAAGCAAACGATTTACTGAATGAATTATTCTTACGCTGAAATATAAAAGTATGTCAGGAAATATCTTTGTTCAGTGTTTATTAATAATTAAATATAATCATCAAACAAATAAAAATAAGGTACTTATGCCATTGGCGCAACCATCAAAGGGCAGTTTGGAGAAATGTTATGCAATTACGGTAGAAAAAAGAGCAAGGACAGTTTGTTATACAAAATATTTGTTGCATACATACATAATAATTAAACTAATATTTTACATTTCAACGCTGGATTGATTCCGCCCCCCTAAAAAATCATTAAAACACCTTGTAAACGAGTTTTTTTTGTTCTGGTGGAAATTTCGTGGCGATTGCTACGAGAAGATTCGAAGACTTGTTCCTTTAGTGGTTTTGATATTTCTGCAGACGTTTTTCCACAGTTTCTTCTACTGTAGTGAGTAAAAGTACTACTACTGTAGTACTTCTACTGTAGGGGCTGAGTGTTAAAAGTGAAGCTTTATCATATGCAGGGATGCCAGAATTTGGCGCACTCTGACACTTTGCCGATTTTTACTATGGTGCTTGCGATATACGTAAGTACCAAAAATAATTTTCAAACACTTCTACCCACCTGAAACTTCTTAAAACTGATTAAGTAGATTTCAGACGTAGACTAATAACATTCGTTACTTTGTTCTAATGTAGATCCACTGTATTCCCACTTCTGATAATATGTTAGCTTGTATTTATTTAAATCAAAGTAATATTTCAGAAAATAACAACAATAAAAACATAGAGAAAGAAACTATATTTAATAAAAATCGTATTTATCACCTAATAAGAGTCACATCTATCACATTAAGCTGCATTTTTGTCTTCCAGCTCGTACAAGTTAACACATTTGATAGATACGTTTTTCGGAAAACGAGATCGTCTGTCGCTAACGGAAGGTATGAAAATTGTCTAATAATTGGAAATCCTTAAACTGAAAATGAATTTTTAAAAAGGAAATACAAGTGTGTTGAAAATTCGAGGGGGGGGATCTTTGTTGTTGTTAATGAAATGGTAGCGCCTGCCGTTAGGAAGCGCTGCAGGTATCCTGTCCACCAGGTATCTTAGGAAACGTAACTCGTTCTCACTGACAAGACTTCGATACATTAATAAAATTTTATTTGCATAGACTGTAGAGCGGAAAGAGGTGGAATCTTTTCAATTTTGGGTCAAAAATATGGAAAATGTTTTCCTGTAATCTATATCACCCCAGCAGGAAAATTACACTTTCTTTTGTGAAGTTATGCGCGCACGTAGAAGTTAAGTGATAGTTAAAAGTAAATTTCTCAATATTTTTTTTATTCATTTTTACTATTTTTATAATTTCATGGATAAAATAATTGTTCATAGTTATAAACGGGTAACTCGAGGCAAGGATCAGAACCATGATATTTATGCTAAGTAATTTATCGTGTAAATTTATAACCATATAGTGAAACTGGAAAAAACCGGTCAATACATTTAATAATTGCTCATAATAATAACTGTTATCAGATCTTAATATTATTTTTAATTAGACTTATTTTTCACTTTTTGTGATAGCTATGATATTGTTAAACAGTTTTTTTTTTGTGGTTCATCATTCAGTTTTTATATTCTTTTATGAGATAATCGACTTTTCTTTTCAGATCGAATGTATAAATCAAACTTCCGGTTCCTTGAAGCTTGTTAATAAAATACGTTTAATCTTCTCTGGAAGAAAGCACGTGTCGTGAATTCATGTGAAATATGCCTTTTTGAAAAATCAAAAATGACATGTTCTCCGAATTTACCGAAATTAGAATTGAATGTGGTAGAAAATTTATATCATCTTCAGCCGCATGTACCACTTTTATGCGTAACCGCTTTTTCTGCGCATTTTTCTTTATTCCATCATCTGCACCAATTCTATAGGAAGCTCAAACCATTTTGAAATTCTTTGTTATATCTCTATCGGGAAATGCGTTTCCGATCTTCTAAAGTACTTTTATTTTCTTCTTGTGCGAGGCATCCGTAAGCTTTAAAGCTCTAAGAACATTGAAGTTTTCAATTTCATGAAAAAGGATTATTTAACAAAACGAAAAAAAAACTGTTTGCGTCAGAATTTAAAATAATCTTTCTTGGTATTTAGATCACTTCACTGGTTGCTCAAGCGAAATAAATTACAGACTTTTTGTTATTGAAAGTAATGTCAAAACAAACTTAGCCGACACAAAACTTAATATTACAGATTTCTCAAAACCAGATGTCTTTCAAAATGGAGCTATAACCTGTTCGAATCAAAATACCGGTTTGCTGACAAACATTTTATACATATGGTTTACATAAGTTAAATCTCATGTATAATTGTTTCAATTTATTCTTTTTAGCTTTTTAATATCGTCACCCTGTTTACTTAGACAATTCGAATTTTTCCCGTTACAGGACAACACTTGCTAAACGATTTTTTTACAGAAATATAGAAACTGCAGTCTTATGTATTGCCCACTTTTAAATCAAATGTGTATTTTAATCTTTCATAACAGTGTTTTATTTTTCAAGATAAATACAGCGTGCTTTGTTCGTTGTTTAACCAAATAACTAATAACTTGTTTCCCATGCTGGAAAGTTAGATTTCTTTATATAAGTTTTAGATACGGCCAAGCGTTTTTTAATAATTTCTTGAGTAAACAGGCTGATGTTAATATTGGCTTTTGTTACGGCTTGAAACAAATATATTTAACACATAGTGGTGGAGAAGGAATTTTTATTCGTATAGAATACAGAAAATGCCTCAAGGTTTACTTGTCTAAGGAGAAACATGGCTACGAGGAGGACTTCACATTCATGTTACTTATCTGGAAAGCCACCAAAATATTAAGGCAACGGGCCTATTCACCGGATTCAATCTAGGTCCGAACTACCAAAGTTTAGATGTGTTATCCACTCAGCCACTGATGAACAGGAGAAAAAGAATTAAACTCAATTGCTTAATTTAATTATTTTTTGTTTTGAAGCTGTGGGCGGCAACCATTTGTAAAGCAATTTAAAATGGAATCTTAAGTTTTAAAACTTTTACTTTGGAAAACAGGTAAGATGATGTTTTGATATATTTAAAATTGTAAATTATAAGATTCCAATAACACAATTAATAGGATGTTATAAGCCTTTTTGTTATGTTCTAATTTTATGGTTTGCATTCTGCTAACTGTTTAGATATTATGAGATGAATATATTACAGATATTATGAGAGAAATGATGAGATAAATGAAAGTGCTATGAGATGAATGAGTTGCCTATTTTAATTTTTGTTTACTTTAATCATTATTTAATTGTTACGTTATGTATTTTCAGCGTTAGCAGTGACATCAGCGTCTTGGATAATATGATTCAGAAAGGCGAAAAAGGAGGGGATATGTATGATGTAGATGCGCTGAGCTGATCAATTTTACGTTTACAAGTAGTGTTTTCAAAAAGAAAAGAAATCAAAAACAATTTGAGAGATATCACTGAGCAGTCAAAACGTTTTAGTCCTCTCCATGCGCTGGACAACTTAACATCAATATTAACACATCAAAAATTATTCGAGACAGATACAGATCATTGGGAACGTTGGACAAGATAGAGGTACGTTGTTTGATAATTCCAATTTAAAGCATTATTCAATTCATTAGAGAATCGGGGCTAACCATTGCTTTGGAAAAAATTTGCTACCTTACATTTAAATTACCTGACGCATATTTAATTATTTAACAAAAGGTGTAGCTGATAAGCTTCATTATACTTAAAATTGTATTGGACAGGGTTAATATACTAAACAGCCTTTTGAACTGGGAGGATGGGCCTGGTGCATAAACAAAGCAGAGATTTTGCCTGCTTTGCTATCGAATTTCTTCCTCGCTCAGAACTATGAATCTAAACAGAACAATGCAAATTAGGGTGTGATGAGGGAGGGGCATTTCTTTGGTTAAGTGGACCGAATACATACAATTCCAAATGCTTCGGTTTTTTTGGCTTAAACTTTATTGAAAAGACCTTCAAAAATCCAATGTAAATGTGAAGGCAGCTTATATGAGAACCGTTTTTCTTTCTGCGAAATATTTTTATAGTATTATTTTACGTATATATCAGCCAGGAAAATACACTATTCTGCACAAAAATACACCCTATGCTAAGTAATTTAGATTTTATTCAAGCCGAAACCAATCTCAAATTACTGCTGTGTTTACTACTTTTTACTTCCTTTTACAAAGTAAAAAGGAAGTATTGTAATCGCGAAAAAATTTCGGATATCATATTTCAACGAAAATATCCATTTTGACCGCTTTCGAATGAAATTTAACGATGTTTTTGCGTGACATCCGTACCTAAGGACAGAATAAAGACCTCTTTTTCCCGAAAAAAAAAATTATAAAACTGATTTAAAATGGTTTCTGAAGAGAATTTTTCGTGGCATCTGTGCATACGTACGTACGTATGTATCTCGCATAACTCAAAATCGAGTAGACTCAGAACGTTGAAATTTTGTATATAGTAGGACTGCTATAAGATGTAGATGTGCACCTCCTACTTTGGTTGCAATCGGCCGCACCAAAAGTATATAAATTATATGTATATACATATATGTATATATATCCACTCTGTTACTCGGCTCAGTGATCTCAGTTTCTTATTCTTGTATATTTGTAAATTGTGTTTATGTTGGTAAATTGTGCTTTTTTTGCTTTAAAAATGATTGTATTATGTTTAGCTTATATTCCGGTTAAGGGTTCTATGCCTTTAGTAAATCTGCATGCAATATTTGTAGAATTATCAACAATTTAAAAGTTGTTTAAGTGTTGCTAAGCCTAACTATTATTACTCTAGCAGATATATTTGTTTACATTTGAAACTTAGCAGAAAATAATGGATTTGTTGCCAATCCAGAGAAACTAAGCTTCGCAACAACAACGATAATGCCTTCTTTTATTATTGCGAATTAAATCATGCTTAATCCGTTCTGGAATTTATTCGAGGAAATAAGTGTTTATGATTTACTTCGTAATTTTTAATATAGATATTTTGAGTTTTTATGTATTTTTGCCTTGTCGCTAAGTGAGAACTGAATTAATTGAACGGCAAATACTGAATCGTCTGTGGAAAACTGTTTCTTTCTTTTTGTTTGTTTCTTCATTTCTTTTATACATCGTTTTAGATTTATTATAGTATCTGAATAGAACATGTGACAACGATTAGGTAATTTATCAGGTGATATAATTTTTGTGCATTCTGAGTTATAAGATTAAAGCTGTAGCGCTGTAGATGTAACGCTGTTATGTGAACCTAGCGCCAGAGTGTCGCTATTGTAAACAAATATAGTGAATATTAAAGAGTGCATTTATTCTATTGTGGTTTATACGCTACCGGCGAAGTAGATTTAATTCAATCCAATAAGTTTAAATGAAATTCAAGAAAAAATGCATGTAATTTAATATTCCGTACAAGGATGTCATGTGGTGTACACATCAGATTTTTTTATTTAGAAGAAACAAGTTTCTTTTATTGCAAAACAACTTTTTTTTACATAGAAAAGCATTTTTAATGAACTAAAAGATTTTATCATTAATCAGTTACAAATTCATTATACATTCCTAGAATTAACTATATAAGCATCATAAAATACAGTACTCAAAATCAAGTAAATGTCATCATGCAGGTGAGACATGCAGCACCTATATCCAAGTAAGGGTTTTAGTAAGTGATATCGAAAATATTGTTGTCACGATAATCAAGGATTGGTAAGTCGCCATATAACACAAAAACTGGAGACTTCTTATCTATAATCTTAGTCTTATCTAAAGACAGTTTTATTCCAATTATACATGTATTTCCTTTTATTCTTTAAACGTACTTTGTAAACAGGAAAAAGATTTTAGGATATTATTCGGCCATAACTTCAAAATATGTATTATGGAGACCATCAGTGAAATCTCAATTATAATCTAAAAGCTGTGACATTTCTGTTACGGCTGTATGTAAGCTTTACATTTTCGTTTTCTCTTCTTTTTTGATGTAGGCAATGAAGTAGATGAGGAAGAACAACTTCTATATCGATTACGAAACATTTGCATGTATTTGAAAATATTCTGCTTGATGAGAATAATATGGCAAGTGAATTCTTCTTAGTGTACAATGAAGTGGTTTATTTATTTCGGTTTAATACAAAATTAGATCTTATTAAGTTATTTGTCAAAATTGTGTAGGAGAAAGATGTGGATTTCAAGAGAAATTTTCTTCCACGTGTGAGTTTATTTTCAGAGGTTCCAGAGTTTGTTTTCACAGGTGAGTCGTAGTGATAAATAAATGACATATTTAGAATGAGCAGTATAAAATCTACAAAAAACCTGCCAAAAAAATTTTAAAAAAAAGGGAAAAGGAAAATCTGAAAAGATTCAGATTTTAACATTGCACCAGATGATTCATGCTCTCGCTGAGCATTGCAGGTTAATATGCTCTTGAACACACTCTCACTTGCAAAATGTTTTTTGCCTTTTCAGCTTTATGATTAAGCACGCTTTCTTAACACTTACACCGTATAAAATTCAAAGAGCAAAACCGCAGAATATTCAGAAACATAATATCTTTATAATTCTCAATAAAGTATTGGGCACTGCCATATTTTTTTATATTCATTATATTAGTTCTTTGAAAATTAGCCACTCGCCGCCTAAAAGAGTTATCATAAAAAAGAAAATGTATAATGATTTTAATGCTTCTTGCTCGCATCATTTCATAAAAATATTTAGTATTTTTAATTAGGTATCTCATGATTTAAATGCATTTTTATTTAAATAAATCAGGATAAAAGATAGAAATTTTTTTAAAAATTTGCGTTTATTTCTTTTCAATCACTTGGTTTATTACTCAGTAACAGAGAGATTAAATTTGAGAAATAAATAGCTTACGCTTTACTGAATGCCAGCATACCGGCTTGTAGAAGATAAAAATTATTTTATTTTTGGCAGTAGCAACACATTTCTTTTAAATAGCGGAGTTGGTTGATTCAGTTTAAAAGATAAATATCGTACATTCTGTTGAATGGCAACATTCTGGAGATAAAAATGTTTTATTTCGAATAGGGGTGCCCTTTCTCAGTTTCAAATCGCTAAACAAAATTCATTGAATTTTTACAAAATATGAAATGACCCAAAAACAAATTCGAAATTCAAAATTCGGGCATCGAGATGCACATGTTCTGTTGGAGGCTTACGTGTATAAAAAACTCGGTGGCTCTTTGTGCTATCGTTTTCCGAGAGTGCGAGGAAAATATATGCGTACATACACATTTTTCATTATTTAATTTTTTTAAATAATAGCATCACGATAACATTTGTGACAACAATTTCAAAAGTGATTCGGAAGAAAAGTAAGTTTCAAGACTGACAGCATTTCCGGTGCATTTGAAAAAAAATCAGCGACGGAGTTTTCAAATGCAAATGAAAAAAAGCATCCCCAGTAAAGCGTCAGAGACCCTTTTAGAGATCTGGATTGTCTTTAAGTTCTGTTTTCGCGTAAGTTTGATTTAGTTTATTTGATTACGGAGCAGTATTCGAGGGCTATTTGCCTAAGGGAAGAGATATCTTCGTGGAGGACTTTCTAACTCGTGTCGGTTTATATGTGATAAAATTATAGAAAAAAAATTAAATTAATATATTGGACTTACTACGTTTGTCATTTTTAAAACTACGAATTATTAAAAATATATAGATTGTAGGTAAAATGAAACCTCTTTCAAATAACCATCCATGATTTAATATTATTTTGGTTATTTGTGCAGAGAGAGTTGGCTTAGAAAGATAATGTTCAGTGCCTATATTTATTTATATACTAAGAAATAATGGTTGATTTTTAACATAGTTGTTTGCAGAAGGTGATCGCTATACGAAGTTGTATTTGTTATGCATTTTTACTTTTTTATGCTATTATGTCATTTAGTCTTTCCCTCTTCCCCTGTCATCTAGGTGAAACTTATTCATAATACCTATCCTTTAAGATTTAACGTCCCTTAAAATGCAGACTTCAATTGATCACACTTTACCTGTATAGAAAATGCAGGACAAAGAAGAAGCAAATCAATTTTTCTTACCATGACCGTGACCGAATTCAATTTCCCTTGTTTCTGTTCGCCCGTAATGTAGTTTCCTCCGTTTCCGTTGTCTGCACGCTTCATTTAATTCGTGATATCTTTGACGTCTCCATGCCAGTTATTCCATCCATCCATCACGCCCATGCTGCTCTTCGAGAAACTTCCTGATCCACGAGAGTAATGGGGAAATGCTGGAGAGCTATACGCCTCTCCTTTTGTGTTTTTAGTATAATATCGGAAGGGCGTTATTGTTCTTCAGAAGTTATAAATTTCTTATCTGGGACAACTGTCAGGTAAGCTTCATTGAAAAAGCGGAAATGAATGATTTAATAATTAGTAACACAAATTAACTTTATTAGCAGGTTAAATTCGTTGCATTCATTTAGCACGTTAGTATGGGAAAATGTATTCTCATACGAACAAAACCAACTTTAGTTCAATTACCCTCAATATTTTTAAAAAGGGTAATCAAAGTTATAATTTTATGGTAGGTTACTACTACTATTTTATTATTACGGTTATAATTCTGTAAACAGTTAATAATAACAGTTTAGCTATAATTTTATTCATCTTCAGTTATATAATTCAAATACACACTTTTTTTAACACGGAACGGACACACATAGACCTTCTATTAAATAAATATTTAACTTATAATACGCAGTTTTTAATACATACAAAATGTGATGTGTACACCACATGACTTCCTTCTACGGCCTATTTAATTATACGCCTTTTTTGCTGCATTTCATTTAAACTTATTTCCTCGAATTTAATTAGAGATAGATTACTCATTTAATTAATTTAAATCTCACTTCGCGGTAAGGGAAAAATACATAAAACCTCAAAATAACTTTATTAAAAATTTAGAAAGCTAGAAAATATAAAACACCAAGAACAGTTAAAACAATTAAAAAACAATTTTTGTGATTAAAATTAGAGTTTCTATGCAAAAACAAACACAAGTCGGGCAGCGGGAAAGAAGGCAGATTTTTCGGTGTACAAAACTGAAAGTTTAGTTTTGATCCCATTCGGCAAAAAGACACTGATGGTGCAGAAATTGACTTGAATCACTAGTCTGCTAAGTTTCAAATGTTAATAAATACGGCTGCTATGGAAAAAAATTAGCCACACTTAAACAACTTATAATTGTGGATAATTCTACAACTATTACATGCAGATTAACTAAAGACATAATAAGCTTAACCGGAAGATAAGAACAACTTAATTCAATCATTCTGAAAACAAAAAAAATACACAATTTACATTACTGAAAACATAAAAATATTTCAAAAAACTGAGCTCGCTGAGCCGAGTAACAGAGTGCGTAGGTGTATATATATATATATACACGTATATACTTCTGGCGCAGCCCATTGCAGTCAAAACGGGAGGTGAACAAGTACATATTATAATCAGTTTCATAATTCGTTTGGGGGAAAAGAGTCTTTTATTCTGTCCTTACGTACAGATGTCACGCAAAAACATCGTTAAATTGCATTCGATAGCTGTCAAAATGGATATTTTTGTTGAAATATGGTATCTAGTGTACTAGTCTGAACCCATTTTAAATGCTTTTTGCAATCCGTTTTGAGAAAAAGAGTTCTTTATCCTGTCCTTACGTACAGATGTCACACAAAAACATCGTTAAATTGCGTTCGATAGATGTTAAAATGTATATTTTCGTTGAAATATGATACCCGAGAATTTTCGCGATAACAATATTTTCTTCACTTCGCACAAGGAAATAAAAAATGTTCATCAAAAATACATTAAATATTTAAGGATATTTAACGTATCTTTGATCAAAGAATGCTTATAAGTTAGGCAGGATTGGTGTATTCAATTAAAGCTAAGCGCACAACAATTATGTGCTTAAATCAATAACATATGTGCAGTAATAAGGATACTCGAGTTTTGAAGTTATAAAAAGTAAAGATAAAAACATTTTGCCACTTCGAAACTTTGAATAAGTATAAATAAACGCTGAGTTAAAAAAACCATTTTTAAAGAAACGAACAAAATCTTTTTCCAAATAAAATAAACAATCAGACCAACATTAAAAATCGTCTGAAAATTATGTTCTGACCAACAAAGAAATGGTATATATATCAAAAATGTCTCATCCAATCAATTTCAAAATAATTCACCAAGACTTTTTTTAACTTAAAAAAATTCTTCGAACATCAAATTAATCACCTACAAAAAAACAACCCTCTAAGATTAGGGCAAAGTATACGAGCGCTATCCGCTTAAAGGTATGCAACGTCTTCTTGGAAGAATTTTTAGAGAAAACTGGTTTGTATTCGCTTTACGCCTGGAGAAAAACCCGAAAACCAATCATGCAACCAGCCCGTTTATCAAGCCAGCCATTCAACCAGCGCCGAGCGGTAAAGTTGCTGAAGGCTGGTAGTTCGACTCGGGGGTTCGAATCTCGGCGAACCGCCCGGTTGTATGGGTGTTTTCATGGTTTCCCCATGTGTAACGTGTATTATTTAATAATAAATTATGATTTAAAAAGTTGTATTTTTGTCTTAAAGTAAAAAAAAAGAGTATTCACCATAAGTGCGTGCTGAATGTTGACATTTGCAGGGATAAGTGAGAAATAATGACATTTAGCAAATATTCCGGACATTCACCGATCAACTATATGAAACTTATATTCCTCGGCTATTATCGACATTTGGCAGATACCAGTCGTAGGCATCGCACACAGATAAACTCTTTAAAATTCACGAATGGAAGAAATTTTCTTGAAGGAACATAGGATGGTAGTAGGTTCTGTATATAACAGAAAAATTGTACATGGAAAAATATATTCATGAACTTAAATTGATTCTTCTTCTTATCAAATTTTTAACACATATTCCATCATGATATGAATTCACTTTATTGCGGGTTATCAAGAGAAAAAACTGGCTTAAAATCTTTACTTTGTTTAATGTAAGGATTTATTTAGTTTTAACTAACCAGTTATTTATGTTCAGCAGCTTTTCGATCACTCTTCGCTTTCCATTTTCTTGCCAGAATGCAATTTTAGCTTGCGCGTATTCAAATGAGGCAAAAAGAGATCATATTTAAAGGAAAGTTTTAGACTGTTGAATCGGAGCGTGTTCCCCCTGCTGAGCGCCACGCTGCTAGTTGAATCACTTGATAGCAGTTTGGTTGTGACAGTGCGTTATTCTCGCCATTAGACTTGTTACACTGATATTAGGTTTCGGCCAACTTGCGTGTATTCTTTCTGTGTAGCCTTTATCTAATTTACGACTTAGCTTAGTTAAATTTTGAATTCACTATTTTTTAGCTGCGCTATAAATGATGGCTTGCTCTGTAGGTACAAGCAGTGCTTTCTGTTAAATCACTCAGTTTAATAAAATATTTTTATACCCTTAATATATCGCAGGTTATAAATTCCAAGACATAGCGAGAATTCACTTTTATCTTACAGATTTTCTGGTTAGTTTATGCTTCCAAAGAAGGTAACACTCTACAAGAAGAAGATTTATGTCAAATGTCTAAGGCCTAAGTTTTAACCAGTTTAATAAATGACATTAAAGGGCACTAACCTCCCAATAATACGTATGTATCTCATTCGCTTAGCGAATTATCCGTCTCTTCAAAAATGCTATTAGATTGACCTCTGAAGATGAAAAATTTGACATTTTTTACAAGAAATTCACGATTTTAGAAGCAGTAAATTTTGATGCTAAAGTCTAAAACGAGTTTAAATATTTCAGTGCTAAATCATGGCGAAACAAAATGCGTTCTTTAAATTAGGAGAATTCTGATGATGAAGAGACGGCAGCAACGGACTTCGTTAAAATTATTTAAGGTTTGAAACATAAGAGCAAAATATACAAAAAATGTGGGCGGAGAATAGCCAGAATGTTGAAATACTCGTACATAGATTCTATTCAGTGATGACATTCTCAAGGCAATGACTCTAGAAGAACCACTAAAACTGAGCGGAGAGTAAACAGAAGATGGAAAGGAACTAGCAGTAGTGGAAATGTAAGAACACACTAGAATATTTAGATGCGTTAATATTTATTATAAGAATGAATAAATTGAGAATTTAAAGACATCCTAGCTTTGCGCAGTGTTTTTATGTAAATTTTATTGTTACTGCAATTAAAAATTATTTTAATAAATACACTGTATATCTTTTATTTTAAACCTTTGGAAAAACTAATTTAACATTTCTGCTAATCTGACAATATTAGAGAGGCTGTAGGAAATAATTTCTGGAAGTGATGTAATCGTGCCCTCGTTGTTTCAAAGAAACGCGTCCTATTCATAAATAGTTCGTTACTGATCTTCTAGGGAACAACAGGCGCTTTGGGGTAGAACGTATAAGGAATAGGAAATTTAGTTTTAAACTATTGTAAAAAAAATAGCACGAAATTTATAAACCTTCTGTACAGTTTCCATTCTTCTGTTATAAGGTCATTTATCTCTTTTAAGATACTTCTGTCTTACTACGATTTGCTGAGCGAACGCTGATCTCAGTGGCATCAAAAATCACTTTAATTATACATTTTGGAAAGTTTGTATTTTCTAATTAAATTAAATAATAAATAACGAAATGAGGTGAATCAAAACGTAATCATATAATAAAGCCAAATTTCTCCGGCTACATTAATTTTCTTAGTTATACCACTGAATATAACGATAGTAATAAAAATATGTAAACATAGTACGTTAAAATAATTACCTGTTATTAATGTAAGTCAAATTATCTCTTTAAAAAGAATCAAACTCATAGGATATCAACCGAGTATTTTGAGATTATTTAGTGAACGTTTTCGAACTGTAAGATAATTGCACCGTTATAGTAAGATTAAATGGTACGTCTATATTACGGTATTATAATTACTATATTAATATTATCAAATGGTACATCTATATTAGTTTCCTTTTCCTTAATCAGAGTAAACATATATTACTGGTTCAATATACCTTATTATGGCTCATTCAACTTCGGGCATTACAATTTTAAAATAAAGGAAGGGTAGAAAATTTTATTTTAAGATAGCTGCGTATCAATTCAGAGCAAAGATATCTACATATACTACATATACTTAGATATCTTTGCTCAGATACGAAGATAGCAATATACGTAGACGTATTAATTTAGAGCAAAGATTAAGTTCTCCACCTTGAAAAGTTATTAAAAAGCATTTCTAAGTCGAAAAATTTCTTGTTTAATTCTGCTTGCTTCTAACGCTACCACTTAAAATTATTACGAAATGAAAGCGTCGTAGTTTTTCTTTTCGAAGTAATTCTAAATACAGGTCGCAAAGAAATATTATATCTGCTTTATTACAAAAAGTTCTGACAGTTCGATTATTATTTACATCAAAATGATTAAACTTTTGATTAAAAAATTGGGAAAAGAATAGTTGTATAGTTAAGTTCTCTAAATCCCTAAATGTAGATTATTTATCTTATTCCTTTGCTACTGTTAAGCATTTAGATCTGTAACTATATGTTCAAATTATAATTAACTTTAGTTTAAATTATATATTGAAATTAATTATAATTTGTATCCATAGTCCCATTGGAATTTGATCATTGGTTTATGAGCCAAGTATCAACATGATGTCCAAGTTTGTACCTTCTTCACAGAACAGAAACACATTTAATTCAGCTGACTTTCACTCTGCTAGATTACTCCAATTGATTCCAGTGAATTTTGCAACCGATGAATTCAATTTGTGGAGCAGATATATAGAATAGCAACCGCTTATTCGTTATACTTCCTGATGGATCTGAAAGGTACTTAATGTATAAACTAAATAAGATAGATCGTAGAATAAAACCTTGTCAAACTGTTGCATTTACTATAGTATAGTATTATAATTATTATAAATTGTTAGTAGTGTCAGTTTTTATTCAAGAAAATTATTATCTGGAGATTACCTATCTGGGATTATTTATAATTTCTACCTATCTGGGATTATTTATAATTTTCTATCTGGGAGACAGCCCTTGAACAGAAACCAAAAGAGGACAAGAAACATTGTTTATTATCTTGTTCAAGAGACAGGTGTGCCAAACTTTATCAATGGCGTTTATGCACAGAAATCATTTTACAACACCCTCGTTTTATTCACTACAACATTGCTCTTCTCAGTGACGCAGAGTTTTGATACATGAAGCCATTGGTGTGAGAGAAACTGTGACTATCCAGATAATGATTTAACCTAATTCTCCTCAAGTTCCTGTAGACTTTGCCCGGAACAGTAGCTTGGACGAAGCCATATTTGTCTAATTAGTTATAACATGTCTACACTGGCTTTCAAAATCACTTCAAAAATTTGGACACCCTGAAAATTAATATATAGACGCTTTTCATTAAAACTCAAATTGCTTCATTCGTTTGGGATTTTCCTGTACTGGAGAAGAATCTTTAAGTTCACTTAAACAGCTTACTTGAGTAATTCATTCTCTAAAATACCAGCTCTGCCATGACAGTTGGAAGGAAATTATTGAAATGTTCTTCACGCCTATTTAACAACTGCATTAATGTCTATATGTAAGAATATTTATAATAGCATTTTTAAAAACGCATGCTATATATTTGTATATAAATGGCAATTTTAATTTTTAATTATTTGCTTTTATTATTTTTCGCATTAATAAGTATTTAAATATACGTCCGTGTACTGAAACTCAGTGGTTTTAAAATTTTTCTTAAATAAATTTTGCTTAAATAATGTGAGAAAAAATACGTTGCAGGCAAACTTTATAAACAAATCCTCGCTGAAATTCATCTAGTTTCACCTATTTTAATTTCTTTTTTGATTGACGCACAACTCAGCATTTCCGCTTTCAGCAAAATATTACTAAATAACTATTTGCGCTCATTTTGTGTCATCATAAAATAGGTAACGCACTCTTTTAAGCAAGTTTATTAAGATCAATTAGCTAGTTTAACTGGTTGATATAATTACTTTTAGAAAAGAAAGTTATTTTACGTCCGTGAACTCACTGAAGGAATAAGAATTGTGTTTTGAAACTGAGGAATTAGAATTTCTAAGTCACGTGCCATTTTCGTGTTCGTGATTTGTTTTAAGAAACAGTAACAGTATTTTCACAGCCAATCATTTATCGGCGTGAGTACATACAGCAATGAAAATAATAAAACAAATAAATAAAAATAATTTAAACCGTGTCCTCTATTTCTAGGTCGCTTCTTCATTTCTCATGCCCACATGACTTCGTAAAATGTATTTTCACCGTGACATACTTTTGTACGTGAATATATGTAGTTATGCCAAAGCACAGATATCAATAAAGATTCTGTTCTTACTAGAAAGTTTCGATTTTTCTCACTTATATGATACTGAAAAATTTAATTCTTAAGTTTCTGTTGGAATTTATATACCCGAACTTTAATTTTACATCATTTCTATTAAAACTGTGCGTATTTAACAAAACTGAATTTCGTATTGAGTTGACAGTCATTTTTATTCAACTATGAGGATTTAGTTTCTTAAGCTGACAATAAGAAATATTACATTTATTTAAAATAAGAACATTTATGTAATTTTTAATTTTCTTCAGATTTTAAAATTTACCTCTTTTGACTTGTACGAATTAAAGAAAGTATTGTAATCACGAAAAATTCCGGGTATCATATTTCAACAAAAATATCCATTTTGACCGCTATCGAATTCAATTTAACGATGTCTTTGCGTCACATCTGTACGTAAAGACAAAGTAAACTGCTCTTTTTTCCCAAACGGACTGTAAAATTGATTTAAAATGGATTCAGAAGAGACTTTTTTGTGACGTCTGTACATACGTATGTACGTATCTCGTATAACTGAAAAAGAGTATCCTCAGAACGTTGAAATTTTGTATGGAGGACTGCTATAACATATAGTTATGCACATCCCTTTTTGGTTGCAAGCGACTGCATCAAACTTATATAAATATATATATGTATATATAAACACCCATTCTGTGGCTCTGTGAGCTCAGTTTATTTTTATTCTTATGTGCTGGTAAATTGTGCCTTTTTTGCTTTCAAAATGATTGAATTACATTGTTCTTATCTTCCGGTTAAGGTTTTGGGGCCCTTAGTTAATCTGCATGTAATAGTTGTAAAATTATCTACAATTTAAAAATTGTTCAGATGCAGCTAAGCCTATTTTTTAACATAGCAGCCGTATTTGTTTACATTTGAAACTTAGCAGAATAGTTAATTCAGTTTCTGCACCGTCAGTATTTTTTTGCTGAGTGGGAGCAAAAGTAAACTTTCAGTTTTGTGCACCGAAAAATCTGCCTTCTTGCCTGCTGGCCGAATTGCTTGCTTTTGCGCAAAACTCTAATTTTAGTTATGAAAACTGTTTTTTAATTGTTTTAACTGTATTTGGTGTTTTATATTTTTCTACATTTTCCAATTTTTAATGAAGATATTTTGAGGTTTTATGTATCTTTGCCTTGCCGCGAAGTGAGAACTGAATTAACTGAATGAGAAATATGTCTCTAATGAATTTTGAGGAAATAAGTTTAAATGAAAGGCAGCAAAAAATGTGCATAATATAATATTCCGTTCAAGGAAATCATGTGCTGTCCTCATCAGATTGTTTTTTAAAGTGTCATTGTATAATCTGAAGCTTCCAAATTACAAGAAAGGGCTTTGCAAAGTATCGTTTGGAATTCACAAGGCCTTGTCAGGTAAAAAAGGTTGTCAGGTCTAAAGATTAGTATCTGAGAGAAATTTCATTCGGTTACACTTTGTAATTCAAATGTATTGACTGCTAAATATTAAATTTTCAAACTTTCTTTCAAATAATTCCCATTTATTTTAAATAACTGAAGTTATTTAGTGTATAATTTAGTGAATTAACCTCTAAAATAACGAGCTTTTAAATTAAACTAATAAAGAAATTATCAAAATTGAAAAATTTTCCAAATCAGACAAAAATTGAGAATAAATATACTTATTCTTTTCCTTTTATTTTTTAATATTTTTCTTCGAGACACACAGAAAAATGCATGCATTTGTATGCAATTATTGTAAGCTTCTTTATTTCTTATTACAGCTTGACAGTTGATGTCGTTTCGATTCTGATAAAGTTTATAGCCTAAGAGAAAAACCATACAATTTTTTTAAGATCACTACAAATAAAACGTGCAGTTCTAAGTAGGCACAGCGTAACAAAAGCATATAATTTTCCATTTATCGTGAAAACACGTCTTTCTTCATCCGTTTTTCTTTTCTCCTCTGTTAAAGATATGAATTCTTAATTAAAATCCCGATTATAATGTTTTCAGAATTTTAATTCAACAAGAAGAATTTTTGTATGAAACTGATGCTCAAAAGTTATGCACAATTCTAAATGATAGGTTTTGATATATGGGAAATCTAACAAGCACAAATAAACTGATTTTATTAGGCCAACAAAACCTTTATATGAAAACCTTCATATGGTTAGTTTGTCTCTATCTATATAAAACCCCGGTAGTCTTTATTGTACTGGTTCGGATCTGTATCTTGGCAATCTCGGCACAGGAGTATAAAAATACGGATCCGGTTCCTGGTGCCGGAAGGCCGTCCGAGTAGACTGGCGCGGCGACTAGTCCTTCGACTCTCCGCTGCTAGTGCGTTGGTCCCTGCGTGGTGCGTTGAGATTTACGAGTCAACTACTACCCCTGCATCATATGGAAAGTAGTAACTGGGCGAGCCTTGTTGTGAAAACTTTAATGGATTGCGGTACAATCAAGGATATTGTTATTTAGATGGATAATGAACAATGTAATCATTCATAATCCATCTGAATAACAATAGGAGATGCGGATTCAGCTAACCAACTAGTAACTGACTCAAGGAAAGCATATATCAGAAGAAGAATAGCAGAAACTGGAAACACCAGAATACTGAAACGCTACCAACTGTCGGCTGGCGAACAAAATTTACTACGTGGGAAATTCTCCGGCATTACCTCAGTCAAGTGGCGGGACAGGAAAACATACAGTGACAAAGACAAAAGCCCGTAACCTAGTCACTCTATCTCTTTCGCTTTCAACAGCACAACATAAACTCAGTCCATAGATCTATGTCTCTAGAATTATAAGTACCATATATACAACAAATACACAATAAAAATGTATTCCTGAGCTGTGTAATATTGCTTTGGAGCGCCTGTTGGGGCACAAGCTTTATATAATGGTCAAGAGAGAAATTCTCTTACTGTGTAGAGATATTAGGTATTTTTTTAAAGCAGGAGAGATGAAAAAATGAGCAATGCCTTCGCCGGGACTCGAACCACGGACCTCTCGAATACACGCTGAGCGTGCTGACCACTGCACCACGAAGGCATGCAAAAAGGTGGGAGAAATATGTACAGATATAACCGTAGAAATTATGAGAAATTTGTTAGCTTCTTTGGTAGCGTAATGGTAGCTACTGGATAAGGAGTTATGTTTTACGGATTGCAGTCAAAGTCAGAACTTTATAATATTTAGACCACTGGCAGCCCTGCAAATTTGAGGTCCACTATAAGATGTAAGCTGGCTCTGTAGGCTGCGCAATATGTTTTTTTAAACCAATGTTAGGAAGCATATCTTGGAACACATATTTATTGTGTAAATAATAATTATCCCCGTAGTTCACTCTTCCTATATATAAAAAATAAGGAGCTCTTAAAACGACAACCCGCGATTCCAAATGATTTTAGTCTGATGTGTCGTCTAAGAAAGGTGATATTTAAACCAAAGTTTATTTATATTCTCAGAAATATTGAACATTGGTGATTGTTACGACAGAGTGCTTAATTTAAAATCCACATGACAGTTTTTTCGGCAGTAACAAAAAGAAAATTCAAATGATGGCCCGGGCATTGCTGATTCTTTTCCATTACAGTCTCCCCCGCTCAAATGGCTCCACCCGCTGTCAAGTAGTTAAGGCCTGGGCTCGATTTTCATTATTTTCTATTCGTAACATGAATACGAGCCGGTCTTCTCCGGAAAGTCGTCCTCAAAGGTATCCCTCTCCTTATGCAGAAAGCTCTCATAAAAGCAAGATCTCCAAAATCATAACAAATACAAAGCGAATGAAAGGAATAGGATGGAAAATGGGCAAACCAACCCCAAAACTCATCTACCATACAGTAATCGAGAAGATTGCCCTATATAGGGCAGCCATATGAGCAGAACCGACGACAAAAAGAAGCTTCAAGCAATCCATCAGCCTTTCCTTCTCAGCTTCATTAGATGCAGCCCTAATTGCTAACAAACAGCACACCACTTTCTATATGGGCTAAAGAAGAATTCCACCAGACAAAGTATTGCAATTACGAAGGAATATCTTCTACAATTCTTTAGAATTTAAGCGCGAAGAAATACGAGACAAATTACCGGCGCACCGATACCAACGCCACCCAGGGAAGAAAAATAAAAATAATATTTAATTTAGGTTATTATTTTTCATTTAATTTGTTCATGTTTTTTGTTTAGATGCTTTTTCATGTTTAAAATGTTAACACTGCTGTGCTATGATGAGACGGCAGTTTATTGTTTTTTAGTTAGACGGTGTTTTACTTTTACAATGAGATAATTTTTAGACATTTATGTCTTAGCTTCTAACATTTTGACTCTGTTTGGTTTAGATTGTAAACATTAAGTATTGCAAATGCTCTTCTTTTTAAAATAATCAACTAGTGTTTGAAATAAAATGCATAACAGAACAAAAAATCCTCTAAGAGACAATCGTTTATGAGAACCATCCGTTTTCAAATATAAAATTGTGTATAAGGAAGTACTGTACTTCATTAAATGAATTTTGTGTGCCTCAATTCTGATTGTAATAAGCTTTCCTTTTATCTGTTTACATTCTGTCCAACCGTTTTCAAACATAAGTGCTTTAAGTAAGAGATTTTGAAAGGTGGTGCTGAATTTTTCACATTACTTATTATTCATAAGTATTATTATTATTATTATTCATAAGTATTTATTAGAGTTAATAAAGCAACTATAATCTGACTTAAGCTTTGGAACCCTACTCACAAATCATCAAAATTAAGCAAAGCAATCGACGAAACATGTGCAAATACCAGCGACTATAGTCTGTTACTTTAAAATAGGCACTTCAATGTTGTAGTGACCCTCCCTGTGTGTGTCGTCTGTAGTGTGTGTCGTCGTCTCCACGCAAAGGAATTTAGACAATTTTAGCAAAATAAAGTATTCTACTTTTTCTCCGTAGCAATCATTGCTGTGGATAGGGTTCGGGGGAAAGAAATGGCCTTGGAGTGCCTATTATAGAGTAAGAGATGTCATGTTATAAGGTGCTAAAAACTGACTGAATATGCGCTTATGGGCTACGATCGCAGGACTGCCAGATACCAACTTTTATTTAAGCCTAAATAAATTATTACTTTTTATTATAAATTATTTTTAATAGATACATTAAATTAACGTATATGCATTTTTCGATATACTTAAAAATCTCAAAGTAGCACATGCAAGTGATGAAGTAGCAGAAAATTCGTAAAATCGCATTGCCATAAATTTTATTAGCACAGGATTGTCAAAAGCAGAAAATATATGAAAAATCGCAGTATCTAGCAATGCTGGTTTTATTATCTACGTCATGTTCAAGGATAAAGAAAATTTTAATCTTGTCAAATCACTCACTTCGTTACCACCTTCCTTTTATTTCTCTCTTCGTTTCTTTTCCTCTAACATATCTTATCGATAATCTGTCGTCACTACAAACAATTTATTATAGCATTTTTTCTTACGATTGGATTTCCAAACGAGGAAAATTATTGAAGCTAAAATCGACGTGACTCTTAAACTTTTAACAGCCTGCAGGAAGAAACGGCCAGAAAATTAAACCTAAAGAAAGGCTATATAGATGATAAACGTTTTGTTATTGTTGTTATTAAGAACTTTAATAATAACAATAACAAAAAAGTTTGTTATTATTACGAAGAACTTCCAGAATTTCTGATATCCGGAATAATGGGAAGTAAATACTTACGTAACGGACTGTTACTATTACCTGTCCACAGCGAACCAATTCATTTTATTTTATTCCCGTGATTCATCACATTTTGAAAACTCGAGAGTAACTGGTATGATATGATGAAAAGAAATGATTAGTTTCCGGGAAGTACGCAACGAGTCAACAACGTTTTCGCCAGCAAATGTGGGGTTCGTTTTCTTTATTTTGCAATCAAGATTTGCACAAGAATATTTGGTAAAGTCGCTAAGCGTTGTAATAAGAGCTCACATTTTTTTGGTAATAAGTTAAGCAGGTTTTCAGTGTCTTTCTGAGAGGCTGCATTTAGTATTACTTCTATCCAAATCAAAGTTACTCCGTGTTGGCTGCGGGATCAGTGTTATGCTCGAGTTACCTGCTTGCGAAATCCCAGGCATGTTAATTTAAATAAACATGCGAAGGAAGAAGCGCAATCTAATATGTTCAAAGAAGTCTTCAACATTTCTGGGAACATATGAAGGGCAATTGTCCTGTTGAAATATGTTTTCACGAATTAAGGGTAAAACTTTGATTTCCATTACCTCACTGATATAACTGCTTGCTGGTGAAAGTACCTTTTAATTCTGAGCGGACGAGATTCCTCTAATACCCAGTGACCATCATGCTTGGCGTTCGCCTAATGTGTAACGGTGGATAATGCATTCTGGAAGATGGTGCTCACCCCTGTAGCATCTAACGACTATTCGAATATCCTTATATTCTAGATTGAAGCGCTATCGAAAAGGACAATCAGTTGCCAAGTGACACGGTTGTGGCTATATTGATGACCATTTTGTAGCTGCAGACGTCACTGGCTTTGCGTCAAGGGAATCTTGCCCAAAGGAATGCACGCATACAATCCACGATGCAGCAGACACTGGAGACCTGTTGAAGTTGACATATTTAGCAATGCACCAGCGCTTTTCCAATGAAGCTGTACAGTTATTTGTGTTTGTTTCATTAGGTGTTAATTCACTTAACCTTTCGGGGGCCGCTGCGAGGTTTGAGATTGCAAAATTCATTTGGATCCGCTCTTTCCAACTCGAATCACCGACTAAGCATTATGCCTCATATCAGCTGCGATTTCAGGAGAAAAAAATCCTCTTTTTTGCTCACTGCTCATTCACCCCGTTCAAGCGGCATAATATTCTTGTATTATATTCTGAAGCAGATAAAATTTTATGTGTTTTAAATACTATAGGACGATCTGAAGGGTCACCTCAAAAGTAGAAGTCAGGGGTATGTTCCTCATTGGCTCCTGCGGGAATCAGGTGTTCGATGTGATTTTTTAAAACTAAATATCGAAAATAATAAATAATAGAAATCTTGTTTTTCAGAATCGATAACGTGCTTTGTATACTGAAATTAGGAAATCAGTTAGGAAAATTAATTAAGCAAATTCTTTTTTTGTGGCGTGGTCAAGACGTCATCAAAAAGCTTTCCAAGTATGTTTGCATAAAACATATATTCAATGCCGTCTATAATTTCTCAGTTACATTCATCTGAAAGATAATGAATTTTGTATATATGCATGTAAGATAAAAAATATGTAAATCAAAATTATAATTTAAATTAACCCCTAATTCCCTTTAATTCTCACCCTCTGTTTTAAAAATCGTAATAAATTCTCTGGACTGCGTCATTTCTAGCTCATTCCATTTTGCATGGCCTGCGCAGCGCTGATGACGTAATAATTGGAAACTGAAACTTTCAACTCAAACCAAAACTTTTATCTTCGTGTGCTTTCATATCGGCTAACTAAGCACTTCAGTTGCTCTCTCTTCATTGCTTGTTCGCTGTTTCGTTGTGCGCGCTTTCTATCGCAATAATTTCCAAAATGAAAATGTTCTTGAATAGGCACGACTAGAGTGCTAAGTGATTGTGGCCACAAGTCTCAAATGGAAAATAAAAATGGAATTAAAACCGCATTGACTGCAAGTTTCTTTATTTTATATAGCTTTATGCATGGACGCTGCTCCGTCTTTTCCTTAAATTTTATTATGCATATAACGGTACCATTTTTTGCCAAATTTTTAGAGAAATTCTTTTTTTTAGCCCAAAGGAACTTTAGTCTAGAAATGCTATTTAGTCTCGAAACGACATTTTGCGTTGAATAAATAAAAACCCTGAATCCCTTTTCTTATTGTTGCCACCAAATATTATCGCCCTGTATTACATTTAAAGACATAAAATAATGAAGAAACCGCATGAATGTGTATATATGTTTCTCGCATTTTGAAAAAACGATGGCAGCTAGAGCCATCCAATTTTGAATAACGTAATCCTACTGCGAATAAGGGCATCTGGAAGCCCAAATTTGAAATTTGGAATTTGTTTTATTATCGATTTCATACTTTTTAAAACTTTAACTCATTTTTGATTAACAAACTCAATGATTTCAAAGTGCGCAATGGCAACACGGTACAGGAAAAAAAATCTCCAGCGCGCGAGACTATCTATCAAAAATTCTAAAGAAATTTTAATTCTAAATTTTTCTGTTTTTAAATATTTTGCGCTATTGCTTTTGAATTGAATTTTATGTGATTTAAGGGCGAAGAACACGCTATTTAATAAATAAAGGCAACCCACGAAGCGTTAAAAAACGCTCCTTTGGGCGTAATATAAAATCTGAAAGCTTTCAGATTTTTTTTTTAAATTTTAGAAAAGCATTCCGAGCCGTGTTCATTTCGTATAATGATTCTAGGATAATGAGTATTTTCATTTTGAACAGACAAGCACACGCTTAGCATAAGTTTTTTAAAGAGGTATTGAAGACCTTTGAGAAATTGTGTGACAAAAGAATGAGTGAATCTAAGCAATCAAACATAGTGTCGTATTTCACGCCTTCCATGTCAATCCTAACAAACCGCCAATTTTCCATGCTCGACACAAAAGTTGTATGTAATACTAAAATATTTGTTTGTTGAACACAAGCGAGGGTAAGATATTAGTAGGCAGTACTTTATTTTTTTTCTTTGTCTGAGTCTCTTACATTATACGACCAGGCCCTAACAGTGGCCTAATGCAAGGGTCGGAAGACTTCTAGGATGAGGCCAAATCATGGAAGTTTTAGACTTTGCGAGCCAAAGAAAGGAGAAGGAAAGAAAGAAAAATGGAAAGGAGAGGTTAAAAATGTCTCTTAGGATCTGAGGAAATGATATTTTTACATGTTGTTTATGGACATTTTGCTGACACTTACGTAAAAAAAAATCAATTTGTTAAAAAACGTATTATAAAACTAGTTAAAGTTTGTGTTAATATGATGAATGGGATTATTTTTTCTCAGATAATATTTCATCATATTGGAGCTCGAAGTTAGTATTTGCTATGATTAAGGCTGTTTGCAAGTGGTCGTCTGTTAATAATGCTTTGTGCTGCGATTTTACCTGCTCGACATTCTCGAAAAGGTTTTCACATTGCTCTTTTGTCTCCCAAATGTGCATATACTTGTAAATGGCCATATTTATTTTCTGAAAGATTTGGATTTGGGTTAGATCCATTTCTCTAAACATCATTTTTATCAGCATAGAATCGTTTTGTAGATCAGTCATTTCCAATGAAGGTACTGCGGAAGGCTTCTCAACTGTCAAATGGATTTTAAGACATGGAAATACCTTTTTGCACTTGCATCAAAATCCGAAAAACGCTGTTGTAATTGTAGTTTAAGTTCAGAAAATATATCAAATGTTTTACAATGGGGATTTCGCTGATATTTAAAATTTTTTACAGCATGGAAAATAATCAGACTTGTTTATTACAATTTGTGTTTCAAACAATGCAAACTTTTTTGCGGTAGGACTTAACGATAAAATAGGTTTTACACATAATTATTGTTTTTCCCTATAATTGCGTTAGAAAGACCTCCACGAAGGCATCCCTCCCCTTAGGCAGATAACTCTGGAGGCTCTGCAGTTATCATATAAACCAATCTAAACCAACCCTGTAATTGTGAGTTAAATTCTTTAAGATATCCATGATGTCTGTAGCAAATACTAATTTCCACAGCCTTTCATTGTTTGTCATTAGTAGCTGTGGGCAGTTTTTCTCCTTCAAGAATATTTCTGTGAGTTCAAAAAATCTCAATAAGTTTTTTTCATTGCTGAACCATCGAACTGCTGTTGAAAAGGTAAGTCTGGATATTCGGCTTCGATCTGTGATGAAATGTCGCGAAATGGACGATTGTTAAGTCCACGAGAGCGAATAAAACTAACCCCTGACGAAAGAGGTTGAATAACAAATGACAGACCGGGGTTGTTTCCCGAAAAGAGCCTGCTGTTGAATAATAATACAATGAATTTTCAGCGGTTTTCAGCATTTAGCTTCTTCAGAAGCCTTAAAATTTTGCCCAGTAAATCCTTTCCCCTTTCCACACATATTTTTATCACGATCAGCTGTAGCAACTGATTCCATTGCAAATTGTACTCTATGAGCTTTTTCTCGACTTCCTTGAAGATATCTTCGCCCTTACTTTTTCCATGCAGAATATTCATAAATGCTAATTCTTCTGTCATCTCAAACTCAGTATTGATCCTCCTCGATTAAACGACAGCAAATGAACATTATCAGTAATGTCTATTGACTTATCAACAGCCATCAAGAATTTTTTTGCCCTCTCTTTTAATGGACTCTTGATGTGCCTCCCGATGTCTTCAACCTTTCTAATAGTTGTTCTCACCGAAAGACTGTCAGATCGAGACAAATCCATTTTCTTGTGCGCGTTTCATTGGTTAGCACTAGCAAATGTTATTCCATTAATTCACTATCAATAAACAGTTTTCCTTTCTTATCTAAGAAATAAGCAATTCTTAAGCTGACTTTAGTTGATTGATTCTTCACTACCGTTTATAAATATTACGATAAAATGGCCTTGTGATGAAGCTCTCCGTTTTAAACTTTTCAGTTTTTGAGATCGTTCATTATGAATTTTGTGCTGCTTGCTCAATTTGGTAATGACGACGCATATACGTTACCAAGTTTCCTTTAAAAAGTCTTCCGCGAAGGCATCCCTGTCCTTAGGCAGCTAGCCCTCGTCTGATTTGCATAATCAAATAACCATAACTCATTCACTATATTAACCTCAGAAGACCCATCTTATTACAATGACGTCACAACTCAAAAGCATGGCATAGTTATATATTATGAATTTTGTACCGAGATATATAATTTTAATGAAAGTGCATGTAAAATTTTTGTATTTTTCTGTAAAATGTAATATGACAAGCTGATAGAAATAATGGTCAACCGGGAAAATAAGAATGCAGGGAGTAAACATTTAACATTGAGAAAATGGCTATTTCGCTAATTTGGCAAAATATCGCCAAGCTGGCAGCGGTTTTGGCGACTAATTTTTGTCGCTAAATTTGACGAGGAATCGACAAAAGTCGTTATACTTGGCGACTATTTGGTCTGGTCTCTGTATTACCGTCAATAGGTACTGTAACTGAATAATTGTAATTGATGTTTTGTGTAATTGTAACTGTATTCGGTCCTCATATGCCTTCCAGTAATTTCGAGAAGCAACAACACGTATATAAATATGTAAGATTAAAATACGAACGGAAGCAAATAAATTTAATTGGCAGTTGTCCTTTTAATTCCTCATTTTAACTTAGCTATCTCTCTTTTCTGTTTGAAAAGTAGAAATTGTTTATATCGTTTATAATAACTTTTTTGATTGATTCTTTCCAAATTAATCCTTTTCATGCTTGCGTAAGTAATTCTGCAATGTAGACTGTTCCTATTTAACATTAAAGAAACTTTTGTCACTAAATGTCGCTGCTACTAATGCGCAACACCTTTTTCCTGCTTTGCCTTGATTCTGCTAGCCACCCAACGTTTGTTGTTCCGCTTCGTCCTTTTTCTAAATCTATGCAAGCTATACAGAATTATGGGGCGCATATCGCCATAAATGATAATGTATGAACATATTTATGCATATCAAGACTTGCTCTATTACCAAGTAAAACTATGTTGAATCAATGTTCACGTGTGAAACCATTTTTTCTCCGTTATGTCATCTCATGTATTCACCCAGGTGTTTTTCTAATCTCAAGATATCTACGGAATTTATATTACATATACAGGCGTATACGGAGTACTTAGAATAATAAAGCTATGTAGATTCAAAAGATCGCCTAACGAAGGAGAAGAACTTGACAGATACTTGGCTTGCATACAAGACATAATTTTATTCCTTGATAAAACATTCATCTTTTCGCATTACCATTATGTATGCAAAAGCACCCTATAATTTTATGTAACTGATCACATCTCGAGACAATGAAGAAACGCACACGTTGCGCAGCGAGAGCTTGGAAGGTTGGAAAATGGGTGCGCACTTCAGCAAATCAGCAAAGGGATATTTGCAATTCTTTTTTTTTTTTTTTTAATATTTCGGATTGCGATTGGATAGAAAATATTCAAAATGCTAGTCTTGCATAATGGCGCAACAGCGATTAATTTTCAGATTGATGCTCGTTAGATTCCAGGAAAGGGACGTAGCCAAATTAAAATGAGGAATTTAAAGTACTTTTGCCAAATTAAATTTAGTAGCTTTCTTTCACATTATATATATATGTAATAATAAAATGCAAGGAAAAGACGGAGCAGCGTCTATGCATAATAGCTATATAAAATAAAGAAACTTGCAGTCGAGGCGGTTTTAATTCCATTTTTATTTTCCAGTTGACGTTCGTGGCCACAACCACTTAGCACTCTAGTCGTGCCTATTCAAGAGCATTTTCATTTTGGAAATTATTGCGATAGGAAGCGCGCACAACGAAATAGCGAACAAGCAGTGAAGAGAGAGCAACGGAAGTGCTTAAGTTAGCCAATATGGAAGCACACGAAGATTTTGGTTTGAGTTGAAAGTTTCAGTTTTCAATTATTACGTCATCAGCGCTGCGCAGGCCATACAAAATGGAATGAGCTAGAAATGACGCAGTCCAGAGAATTTATTACGATTTTTAAACAGAGGGAGAGAATTAAAGGGAATTAGGGGTTAATTTAAATTATAATTTTGATTTACATATTTTTTTATCTTACATATCCCCTGGAACATTTGCGCCTATTACATAACCTCCTCATATTATATATATATATCCACACACACACACATTTGTGTGCGTGCAATAACTTGGGAGATTAATGTGTAGTGGATAGATGCATAAGGAAATAGAAACTTGGAGACTTGACCGAATTCAGTTATTTAATTTTAATTCATGGCTGACACATATTTTTCATTTATTCAACACCAGTAATATGGACCGCACAGAGCCCTGTTTTTAAGGAATTTTTCTATGGATAAGAGTGAAGAAAAGCGGTGCAAGTGACACATTCAGAAGACGAGAGGAGGAAAAATTGAAGAAAGAATTAAAAGTTTTGGTTCTTAATGGAATTCTTTCATTTGATTGGTTAAACAGTATCTTCAGTGCTGTGTTATGTCAGATAGTATGATGTGGATTAATTTGGAAATGACGCAGTTTAGATTGATATATTATAAATAGTTTCAGTTTTTAGAACAGAAAGAAGAAATACCCAAATTAAAATGAAGAATAAAAGGGGTATTGCAAATATAAAGTCAGTAGTTTTCTTTCATGTTTTTTTATCTTATATAAGTTATTTTCTAACATTAAAGTTTACTGTTGGAACTGTATTGAACCTAATTAATATTTGTTTACATTAACGCGTTGAGCTGCGTAGTCTAAACTTGTCTAGGGAGTGTCAAGCTGCTGACGTAAGTAATTGATGCACTGCCTCCCTTTACTATAGATCTTAATTCGTCAAAATAAGCTTTCTACAGTTCAGAAGCTTTATCACATGAAAGCTGACTCCAACAAAATCAGCGGACTAGATAATGGTGTTTAAAAAATTAAATATATCGTATAATCAGTAATTTGCTTAATTTACCAGAGGTGCTATAGTCTCGAAATACACTTTTTCTTTTCTATTATTTTTGTGTCCGAATCATTTTTCATACTATTGCTACCAAATGTTATCGAGAAATATTATTTTAAAAAAATAAATAATGAAGAGTCTATTCGTATGTATGTTCATTGCAATATGGAAAAATGACAGCACCTAGAGAACATCGAAGGTTTAATACAAGTAGTCTTCCGCTCAAACATGGGCATCTTGAAGACTAATTCTGAATTTCGAATTTGTTTTCATTTTATTTTATATTTTGTACAAATTTAACAAACTTTTGTTTTAACAAGCTCAGCGATTTGAAAGAGAAAAGTGGCAGTAGCGTTCGAAATAAAATATTTTATCTCCAGCATTGGCCATCAGGATATAATAGGCATTTAGCATTTAAAATATGCTTTCACCTATATTTCAAGTTTTTGCCCGAGGGCGGTGGCTTTATTTAAATGTTTAAGAGCACGGGAGTGCTCCCGCCGAAAAGGCCAATCCATGGACGAGTGCCGCCATTAGCGGCTGAAAGAACCTTTTGAGCTATTGTATGAGGAATTTGAAGATTTAAGCTTGAGAAGCAATTAAAAATTTACCATTTTGGATTGCGATGAATGGTTTTTGGCCTTTTGACAGTATGCTCAATAGTTGGGTTATAGTTTACAAGTTCTCTAATATGGTGGTATTCTGAATTTTGCATTTTCCGGAAAACGTTATGGCAAGTAGAAAGTATTTCGTCATGTATGGAATCGATCTTCATTTGAGTAATAACTCCAGCATACCTTTCAGCTTTAGTCCACAAATTCGGCTCTTTGATAGCAGCATATTGCGACTGTCCTCAAATAGAAAAATACTTATTATTTCCACGCACCAGCCTGTTGCCATTCAGTAATGAGTAGGATATTTAACTTCCAAACTTTTAATCTTTCTGTTACTAACTAGCAAACGAAGTGATTAAAAAGCAATAAACAGTGTTTTTAAAAATATTTTTCTACTTTTTAATCTGATCGATTTACATTTAAATCATGAGATGTCTAATTAGAAATATTAAATATTTTATGAACTGACACTAGCGGGACTTATTAAAATCTTTATACCCCTTTATGAAAATTCTTTTAGGGCGGTTCGCTACGCGAACGGCTGGCTTTTACAGAAATAATATAGCGAATATAAAAATAAATAAATAAATAAATAAAAACCCAAAAAGTTTCAGATTTTAAATTACGTCCAAAGGGGCGTTTTTCAACGTTTTGTGTGTTACCTTTATTTATTAAATATCATGTTCTTCGCACTTAAGTATAAAATTCAGTTCAACAGCAATATCGAAAAATAATTTTAAAATGAGTATATCTTTAGAATTTCCGATACACAGTTCCGCGCGCTTTAGATAAAAAGTTTTTTCCCCCGTAGAGTGTTGCCATTGCACGCTTTTAAATCGTTTGAGTTTGTTCATAAAAAATTCTTTTAAGTTTTACAAAATATGAAATAGATAATAAAACAAATTCCAAATTCGGGCTTCCAGATGTGCATATGCGGGTGGAAACGTACGTTATTCAAAACTGGATGTCTCTAGTTACTGTTGTTTTATCACATTTGGAGAAATATATATACATTTATGCAGATTCTTCATCATTTAATTTCTTTGAATATAATACAGGGCAGCAAGATTTGGTGGCTACAATTTGAAAAGTGATTCAGACTTTTAATGTTTCCGACGCAAAATCGCAAAACGAAAACAATAGTCCTTCGGGGACAAAGCCCCTTTGGAATAAAAAAAAAAATCTGAAAACTTTCAGATTTTACATTACGCCCAAAGGGGAGTTTTTTCAACGTTTTATGTGTTACCTTTATTTATTAAATATCATGTTCTTCTCACCTAAACCATAAAATTCAGTTCAAGAGCAACATCGCAAAATAATTTTAAATTGAGCATACCTTTAGAATTTCCGATAAACAATCTGACGCGCTGGAGATAAAAATGTTTTTTCTGTACAGCGTTGCCATTGCTCGCTTTGAAATTCTTCCGTTTATTAACCAAAAATTCGTTTAAGTTTTACAAAGTATGAAATCGATAATAAAACAAATTCAAAATTTCAAATTTGGGCTTCCAGATGCCCATATTCGCAGTAGGATTACGTCATTCAAAATTCGATGGCCCTAGGTACCGTCGTTTTATCACAATGCAAGAAACATGCATACATTTATGCACATTCTTCATTATTTAATTTCTTTAAATATAATACAAGGCTGCAATATTTGGTGGAAACAGTTTGAAAAGTGAATCGACAAATTTGAAATTTGGAATTTGTTTTATTATTGATTTCATACTTTGTAAAATTTTAACGAATTTTTGGTTAACAAACGGAAGAATTTCAAAGCAAGCAATGGCAACGTTGTACAGAAAAAAAAAAAAAAAAACATTTTTATCTCTAGCGCGTGAGACTGTGTATCGGAAATTCTAAGGATATGCTCAATTTAAAATTATTTTGCGATATTGCTCTTGAACTTAACTTTATGGTTTAAGGGCGAAGAACATGATATTTAACAAATAAAGATAACACACAAAATGTTAAAAAACGCTCCTTTGGACGTAATTTAAAATCTGAAACCTTTCAGGTTTTCTTTTGTTCTTTTTAAATATTATGTTCTTCTCACTTAAACCATAAAATTCAATTCAACAGCAATATTGCAAAATAATTTTAAAATGAACATATCTTTAGAATTTCCGATACATAGTCTCGGGCGCTGGAGATAATTTTCAAAATTCAAATTATTCAAAATTTGATGGCTGTAGGTTACCACAATGAGAGAAAATACATACATATTTGCAGATTCTTCATTATTTAATGTCCTTAAATATAATACAGGGTTGTAATATTGGGTGGCAACAGTTTGAACAGTGAATCAACGCAAAATGCCAAAACAAAATTAACAGCCCTTCTGGGCTAATGCCCTTTGCGCTTATTACAAC
>KK116629.1:378439-415454 GCA_000611955.2 Stegodyphus mimosarum | reverse complement strand
TTCGGGAGTTTTAGAGATTTGCTGTTTTAAAATATTTTGTGATTTTGCTCTTAAATTTTATGTGACATAAGTTTGAAGAAATCGATAATAAAAAGACATAATATAATCTAAAACGACATAATTAATTCAAATATTCTGATAATTAATAATCTAAAGAGACAAAAAAACTGAATTGTTGATTATGAGTATCAAAGAAATAATAAGAGAGATTTAATATTCTGAATTTTTTTCTGGAAGATTTAAGACAAACCGCTCTGGGCCTGTATACATTTCACACGCTGCTGATTTTGAATTGCTGAAAGATGATGGGGTACTCAATTTGAAGAGACTTTGCTCATGAGATCTATTCATGCAGAATGCGCAAAACAGTTGTTTTAGATAGATGCAATCTTACTGCTATCTCCTTGACCTTTAATCTTCTATCGCACAACATTTCCTTCCAGACAGGAATACCTTCACGAGATTCTTCTTCTTTGGATTCTCGACCCATGCGAAACTATTTTACGTATTATTCCATTGTAGAATAGGAAGGAGATAAATCATTATATACATATACGAGCGTTGTTTCATTTCTTTAGGACTATACTGGTCAAAATTTTAATCACTGAGCGATACGCTGTTTTAAACGTTTTAGAACAAACTTGCACATTACTTTCCCTCCTGCAAATTAGTCAGAAGTTTTACTGCAAATAGGGGCCAACATACAGCTCTTTGCCTCAGAGAAAAAACATGTAGTCCCGGTTCTATGTGTTGCCACATATTTTTTTTAATGTTCATTGTAATATGTCTTTAAAAATGATGCTTGGGATATCATTTGGTAGTAACAATTTGAAAAGTGATACGGACAAAATACGATGTTTGAGACCAAAAAACTGCGTCTTATTTTTCAGATAACCATAAATCGAGAAAAGCAATTTTCCACTATCAGAAATGTGATTTTTGAAGCAGCGAACCAACTGCCACTGAAAAAATACGGCAATAGAACCAATTGCCAATGGCAGCTGCATTATGATATAGAGACCGAGATAATATATAATTTCATTTCATGCCCGTTTTCAAAAATTTGGGGGAGGAAGAAAGACTAAAACACTCCTTTCTTGGAAGATTGCAACAGCTTCCTTTTTACCTAATGATAAAGTGAAAATCGTCGCCATTTTAAACTCGAGCTAAGGAAATATTTCAAAATTCTTATTACTTGGTTATATTTTTAGACTTGCTATATCGTTTGGCGTTAAAGGCTGCCAAACATGGCGATTAACCTTCTAAAACCTGACTTAAATTCTCATAATATAACCAAAGAATCTAAGATTCTTTATAACCTTTAGGACATAACCTTAGGATATAACCTTTAGGACAGCGCGATCCAAGATACTTTTTGCCCCTCCTTTACTATTCCCTAATGAGAAAAGTCGTGAGAGTGGTCATTTGTACCCTCCATAGATGCAGTAAAATTTACATGTTTGTCGGACGGTGGAAAATAGTCGAGAATAGGTTACCATAGTTGAGACTTTTTCGAGGTTTATTTTGATTTAATTTAAACTAAACTGTATTTATTTATTAAGAGCAAAATGTACGCAATGTTTATATAACATTTACTATTTCTGATCAATCTCGCTAATAACTTGTGAATTTTATGTCTTTGTTTTCACTAGAAATTAGGAAACCAGAACAGAAGACAAAATATAACAAATATGAACTAGCCTTATATGCCTGCAGGTTGCAATGCAAATTTGATAATTCATTTTCATAAATAAAATAATAGTAATGAATAATTTAATGAACTAATAATAATGAATTCATTAATAATATTCATTACTCTTAGATGATTAGAATATGATTCATGACTATTAGATTTTGAGATGAACTTATAGAAATAGTAAAGCTTTTAATCTGTTTTTTTCTCATAATTTTGTTATTATAATATAAAAAAGAAAATCAGAGATATATTAGTTGTGTTTGATTGTTTAACTTAGTTTGGACTCTTGGGCACAGAAGGTATATCTGTAGAAAGAATTATCTTTATGAAATTGGATTTTGTTTACGTTAGCAAGGAAAACATTCTCCGGATACTCATATTTGCAATCCATTTTATACCTTCAGTGTGAAGTGAAGTCTGATAAGATAATTTCTTAAATCTTTGCATTTTTGTGGTGTCCGTACAGAGACAGCTCTTTTAGGCTTCTTTTTAACATTTGCTGAAAAGAATTTTAATCTATAATTTAAAATTTTAGAAAATATAAATTAATCAAAAATATTTTTCGGAACAGTTTAAATGTTTATAAAGAATTCTACGTCAATTTGCTTTCATAGGCGAATTTCGTACAAAACCATCGTTATATCCAAAATTTGATTTTTCCTTGATTTTAAATTAAATGGGTATACATATGTTCTACATAATAAATTTTCTAATATATTTTAAAAAGACTGGTCTTTCATACTTTCAAAAGAATAAGGGCATACAGGGTGTTGACATTTACAGTGTAGGAAATACGTTTTTTTATACTTCTTTCAGGGATCAAAACGGTTGCCCAGGAATATTTTAAAGCAAAATTAAGAAAATTGTTTATGACAAGTTTTTCATAAAGTGTCCTCTTATGTGTCTTTCTATTAAAGTGTGAGATTTTCTCTTTGACACAATAAAGAATCCGAATCATGAACGGAGCGAAATAAATTCATGAGAAATAACTCCAAAATGCTGTAATTCCATGTAAAATCGCAATATGAAACCTTGAAAATTCCCTGTAAAACTTTAATATGAAGCATTGGAGGAAACTACAATATATTATTTTCATAAACAATCACCTAAAATGTCTAATTTATGTACTGGCGAGTGATAAACTTAGGTTAGCAAATTTAATCAGTTATTTCAATAATTTTTCTTAATCTATTTTTTACGAGCCCACCAGAGACTAGGGCTTAAGTTGCTGAACATTGGTGGTTTTCTTGGGTTCGAATCACAGCGAACAGGTTGAATTCATGGATGGTTTTTGTCGTAACGTTGGTATAAGCCAGCTTTACTGAGTAAGTCCTAGACGATAGCATCCCTAGACTTATACAGATAGCAGTCGAGTGCTTCGGTGTAATCCAGTGAACGAACTAAATCAGACCAATCAAATCCCAGAGAACAGGCTGGTTTGATGTGGATTTTTCCATCAGGAACATAAATACGAGCAGTTTTCTCTTAAAAGACTTCCACTAAAACCTCCCCCCTTAAACAGATGTTCGCTGTAGAGTCATTAGGTTATCTTGATGCCGGAGACGTGAAAAATGAGCAATGCCCTCGCCGGGACTCGAACCTGGACCTCTCAAAATATGCGCCGAGTGTGCTAAACATTACGCCACGAAGGCATGCGGAAAGGAGGGAGAAAATACCTTATAAGTTGCCTCAAAATAGGGATGCCTTCCTAGAGCTGTCATCCCATGTGTGAAACGCACGGTGGTTTCGCGTCTATTCAGTTTTGTTTGCTTACATTTTGGGGGAAATGCTTCCTATTCGGACGAATAGTTCCACATGAATTTATTTTGTTTTCATTTAATAAATAAACGTTTCTTTGGGATATACCGTCTACATATTACTCGCCTTTTAAATCTGACAATAATGTCGCCTATCGCGATTTCGTCTGTGGTGCTGTAAATTTGTTTATAAGCTGTTTTTAAATTATCAAAAACTTTTCGAATTTTCCAGTCTGACATAATTCATAATTTTATCAGGTTTTTCCTTACTGTTTTCAAAATGCAAAAATTTAAAAACATTAAAAATCTGTCTTTTGATATTACCTTACGAAAAATTGATGTGTCAATTAAATTATCCGTGGATCAATAATCCAGAATGCTATCGTTTTTAATATGTCCCATGAGTAAGACTAATCCAAAAAATTTCAGAAGCTCATCAGATGTAACCGGCGTCCAGTCGCTTTCACGCTTTTTTTCTCGCTTATAATGAATTAAAAAATTAATTTTAAACAATTCCTCTGAAAAGTAGTATAATTAAAAAAAAATCAACAGCAAGAATAGTTTCCGAAAATTCAGTCTTTATACCAGGATTACCAGTAAAGGACAATATGTTAGTTTTATCATGCTCATTTGGTTGTCTCCATTCAAATAAATTATTAGAGTTGTTTTTGAAGTCATCGGCATCTTCGCCAAAACGTAGCCAACCAGTTAAGAAAAGAGAAACAATGCATAGCCAGGGGCTGCTCTGAACAGCGAAACTGAACCACCCAGAATCGGCGATTAGTCTAAAAGGGGGACAGAAACGTTGGTACGACATTTGTACCATAGCCGGCTTAAAAGCAAGTAAATTTCACGGTACAACAGTTGTACGCTGGCTTTAGAAAGTTAATCGCTAATCGCCAGTAAAACCAGCAAGAACACGCATGATGGCCCATTAGCGTCAGAGCAGCAAAGTCGCTAAACACTGGTAGTCCGCGGTTCAAATACTGGCGAATGGGCTGGCTGCATGGTCGTTTGCATAGTTTTTTCCATGTGCAACGCGCCAATTCCCCTTCAAAGTCCTCCACGGTGCATTCCTCCTTTTGGCGAATGTCATTGTGTGCAACCCCGTAATCCAAAAGAATGTACCCACGTGATATTTTTGCTTTTAGAAATTCACTTTTATAGATCAAAATTGCTATTAATGCAGAGAGCCAGTTTTGAACAAAATCGTTCCGGAACACTTACAATATGGTAAATACATGTCATGTAATAGGAAAAGGACATTTCGACAAAAAACTAGTTCCAGTATAACGTTTTTAGGTGCAGCCAGTGACAACTGATAGTAGATAAAATTCACAAAACGAAGAAACCGGCTGCTTTGTAAGAAAACAAAACAACAAAAAAACAAAACAACAAAAAAACAAAACAAAAAAAAATGAATCCCGAGTTCTTTTTTTTTTGGCGGGGGGGCTTATTCTAAAGGATGTATACTGTAAACCGTTTTTTTACCGTGATAAAGCGTTGTCTTCTTTTAAATTTATGATTTTAACTTCTCATTTTTCTTCTCATATTGAAAAGTAAGGAAGCCTTCTTTAGTTGTGACGTTGCTGAAGCTGACGTACGTTTACATGACGCAAAAAGACACGTGATTTTCGACCCTTTCAAGTCAATGGAATTCTACACCACGTGAATTTTTCCGGTGACGTCAAATCTTGCGCGCTGACCAACCATGTCGAACATCTCTTTCCTGTCAACAAAACCAAGGTTGTACGGAGCTTCGTGGAAAGTATAAACAAAACCTGTCCTTTATGTTATATGCAGATGGCATTCATTTTCCTAATAATTCACAAATGCAACAACAGCAGAAAGCTTGTCTGCAGACTTTCCTGAACTACCACTATCTGCTGGCGTATGTAGCAGCTATATGCATTTTTTTGAGCAAGATGTGAAAAGTGCTAAAAGTGCTATTTTCTAAACGATAATTGTATATTGTAACCTAAAATATACATTTCATTAATTCAGTTTGTCATGTTGATTTAGAAAAAATAACATTAATTAAAATAAAGTAATAAAGGAATGACATAGAAATTCCGAATTATTTATAAAATGTTTCTACTGGGTTAATTCACTCATCGGTGCGACATCTTACCTTATCTGCATGAAAAGTGAATTTATATATTTTTCGAGTAAAAGACATGAAAAATTAATCAGAAAATAATTAGTAATTTAAGAAAACAAGAGTTCTGAATTGTTAACAATGCATTTGTGTCAGGCATTTGTGTCAGAAGTGGTGCAAAATCTTTTTTGTGTCGGTAATATAACGCAGAGCGATGATAAGGGTAAGTGAGGCACTTGCTTGGTAGAAAATGAAATTGTATGCAAAACTTAAATATAATACATTAAATACTAATATGAAAGTGATGTTGGCTTTCGTGGGATACTATACAGCTAATGCTTGTTGCATACTAGATTTGACCACAGCTATAAGAACATGTATAACCATATCATATTTTTGAATAGTGAAAAAAAAAATACGATATTCTAATAATATCAAGAATAATAATTGTAGCTACTTTCCTCAGAAATTCTCATCTTCGAGATTTGTTAACGAAATTAAAATGTCTTTATTTTTCTATTGTTTTTTTATGACACTTTTGCACTGGCAGCATCATTTCTGAATATTCAGACCTCTTTCTATGAGTTTCAGTGCCCTAGACGATCAGTAAGAATGACAATTTACATCAATTAAAAGCATTAATACTTCAAAGGGAAATGTACCTTTAATTATAGCTTGCGAGAAAAATTTAACTGCCTAATGGGAGATGCCTATACCATCTATGCTTGGAGCTCACTTTGCTTCTTTCCATCCTTTTCCGGAGATTCTTACGCACAGCGGTGAATGTGAAATAGGCACAGGAGCTTTTTAACTTTTTTCCATTTTCTAGATTATTAAAATGCCACTGATGTTTCGAATGTTTCAATTTGCCCGATTTTTCTTAACTCAGGAACAGGGCTGAAATTCAGGACGTGTAATAATTTTTATCCTAATCCAGGTCATCCTGTACTGTATGCATACTTTCCAGTCGATGTGTCAAATGGTGTTTGCGTTATTGAATAGCAAACATACGGACAAGGCTTAAGTTTTATGTGTTAGTAAGTATCAGTCTAGGCTTTATATATATTTTCTAGTAAGTAATTTCGGTGATATATTACTATAATGCATGCCATTTTAATTTATGAAATATAATATTCGCATTGACTTTGGTTAGTATTCCCCTGTGCACCTACTTCTGTCTTTACACGATAGATACATTCCTGAAGTATCATATAAAAAAGACATTTTGTCTACGAAAGAAAAAAAAATGGTTCCGTATCTAAAAAAATCAGCAAAAATAATTTTAAAAACTTCTAAAAATATCTGGTTTAAATTTATCGTTTTATTTCAACAAATACATGTATAATAATGTGTAATGAAAATGTATTAAAGTAAATTTGCATTAAAAAAACTTCGTGAGGGGACAAAAAAGTCTGTTTTAGAGATAAGAAGACTTTTTATTTCATTTTAGCTGTCTGATAATTAACGGCACATGCATTTGCCTGCGATTGAATATCACTGCTGTCACCAGAAATGTCATGGGCATGGTCTTTTTCCTTTATTAAGGAAACTCTTTTCTGTGATCTCTTGAGCAAAATCAGCACGCATCTCTTCTGGTGCTGATGTTTCACCGGTTTTACGAACGAAACATTTGTTGAACCATTCTGTAAAGATAGTAGTGGTAGTTCGGGCTTTACTATTTGTCATTCAGTGAACAAGAAGTTTATTAATATCTATACCGTTCACTGAACGTGGGTTTAAGGTTTGTAGAACGGTTTCAAAATGTGATCTTCTGAAGCGCTGGAGCAAAATAAGAAAGTCATGTGAATCTTAGGTACCTTAAGGGGTGTCAGAACCCTCTATACCGACAATGTTAAATTGGCCATTTTCGATGTACCTTTTCTCAAAATCTGCTGTAGATATACTCTTGAAATTTTTTGTGTAATTAACGTACAGCTGATTATACTGAAATGAGCTTTTGAAACATTTTGAATTTTAGACTGATTTATAGACTATTTTATTAGGCATAGTAAAATTTAGCACTTTTCTGACGCAAAAAAAAATTGTGAAATTTTTTTATCTTAATTTATCACAAAAAGCTCACTTCAGTAAATATTAGAAAATATAATAAATAAGCCATAAAAATTTTAGGTACCTGAGAAAAGGTACATCGAGTATAAAAAAATCACGTTTGGAGAAAAACGCGATGTTATGTAAAATTCCTCATTTATCAAAGCATTCGTTGATAAAATAAAACTAGATTTTTTAAAGTTCTAATTTTCATAGAGATTAAAGTATAGTATTTTTAGAAAGCTAAACGTGTAGAGAATTTGAAAATGCAAAAATCCCAAATCAATATTTTTTGAAGATTTTTGGTTTCCAACACTCCTTAAAACCTTTATCAGCTCTTTTCGATTTGGCTACGTACATTTTATTAGGCGTTCGTTTCCAGCAAAGACGACTTTCATCTGCATTTCACTCTTGATCAGGAATGCATCTTCCGTCTTCAATAATTCTAGCAAGTTCCTGCGGGAATACTTTAGCAGCCGATTCCTCTTCAGATGCAGTTTCACCTTTAATTTTTTTATATTATGATAAGCACGCTTTTAAGAAACCCTGTCATCCAATCTGCAGAAATTTTATATTTCCTATTTAACTGAGTTGAAGTGCGTTGCTAGTTTTCTTTACCAAAGCCTTTTCCATTTTTTCTTTGACAGTACCTCTTATACATGATGATAAATTAACACGAACTTTTGTTGCAGAATATACGGACTTTCTAATAAGAATTTTTTTTTCTTAATAGTTCTTTTGGTTTTGTACACCAAATTGCTTTTCTACCTTATCCAATTGCAAGGGGGTTAAAATTTGAATTTTAAGTTCCAAAGAAGTTGTTTTCTTTTTCGTTTTGGCAGTCGTGATTTATGTGACATTACTCATGTGCTTATGAAAACTATCTCGCTTATTATTAATAAAAAAAGTATTAAAATTTTTAACCTTACAATATATTGACTTTCAGAAAAATTAAGGAATTTGTATGAATACAAATTTCACTGAAGATTCTTTAACTTTGAAATAAAGCTTATAAGGTATTTCTCTCACTTTCTTCGCATGCCTTCGTGGTGTAGTGGTCAGCACGCTGGGCACGTATTCCAGAGGTCCGTGGTTCGAGTCCTGGCGAAGGCATTACTCATTTTTCATATCTCATGTTTCCAAATAACCTAATGACTCTACAAGTGGCTCCCGAACTAAAAACGTGGTGATTGATGATTCTCCACCACGAGGATTTGGCGATAGGGGCCCCTAGTCCCCAGTCGCCGTTTAAAAGGCGCAGTATATAAGATATTTCTTCCACCTTCTTGGCATGCCTTCGTAGTGTAGTGGTCAGCACGCTCGACGCGAAAACAAGAGGTCCGTGGTTCGATTCCCAGCGAAGGCGTCGTTCATTTTTCGCTTCTCCTGCTTCTAAATAACCTAATCTGTCTACAGTGGCGCCCGAACAGAAAAGGTAATGGATGATGATTCTCCACCACCAGAATTTGGCGATTGGGTCCCCTTATCCCCAGTCGCCCTTTAAAAGGGGGTTATATAAGATATTTCTTCCGCCTTCTTCGCATGCCTTCGTGGTGTAGTGGTCAGCACGTGGTTCGAATCCCGGCGAGGGCAGTGCTCATTTTTATCTCCCCTGCTTCAAAATAACCTAATGTCCCTACAAGGGGCTCCTGAACTAAAAAGGTGGTGGATGATGTTTCTCCACACCAGGATTTGGCAATTGGGGCCCCCAGTCGCCCTTTAAAAGGGGAAGTATATAAGGTATTTTCCCCACCTTCTTGGCATGCTCTCGTGGTGTAGTGGTTAGCACGCTCGACGCGTATTCGAGAGATCCGTGGTTCGATTTCCGTCGAGGGCGTTGCTTGTTTCTCATATCTCTTGCTGCCAAAAAATACTAAATGACTCTACAAGCTACATACTAAATGTTTTCTAAAGGTACAAAACGTCAGTTTCAATTCCAAATTCTAAGTACACACTGCTTGTAAACAGAAGAAAATACTAATACATTTGTACTTTTATGCACATGTACTACTATGCCACAAATAAAAATTGTTTCTCTTAGAACTGAAATGAAAAAAATTCTTAGAAATTGCCCTAAGCCAATCCTTGTTAAATCAAAATGACACGTAAAAAGAGAAGAAAATATTTGAGTTCATATTAAATCAAATTAGTGCAAAAAGGTTTGTGTAAGACAAAAATCAAATGTAATTAACTTAACTTTGTATTAATTTGTATTAAAAATTTATATATTCTGTGGAATTTTAGAGAAATTAAAAATTAAACCAAGCAGATAAAAATTCATAGCTTTCACAAATTCCCTTCTGCGAAGCAGTTACGATTTCTTAGTCATAAGTTATACTCTTTCTCAATACCTTGCAAAGAAACTATCTCTTATTTAGTTACATTGGCTGTTCACTGCAAAGGTCTCAAGTAGCTAAGAAATTGAATTTGAAGTGAGCTAGCCCATCAGTGGGCGAGTTGTGAAGTTGCTAAGCGCTGGTAGCTCGACCTAGGTTCGAGTTCAGATGAAAGGGTTGGCTGTTTAACCCTTTTTTATTTCCCTATGGGACTTTTAATCCCATCAAGAAAATCGCTCTGTGCCCCAATTACGTAACGTGCGCCTGCCGTGAAATACTAATCATTTACATAGCTAAATATGTACTACATTACATGGGGATTTCAGGTTTGTTGTGAGCTTCCTTCATTGTTTAGCAATTTTAATGCACAGCAGTGTGTTTACTTTTAGTGAGACCTCCGATTTTTTTCACATTGATAAAAACTCATTGCAAATTTAAATTTGTTAATTAATTGTAGCAAACCATATTAGCTAACATCTGCCCAGGGCTGTCTGCCTAAGGGAAAGCACGTCTCCGTAAAAGACTTTTTAAATGAATATGCCTCGTACTTATGTTACACATGTGAAAACCACGAAAACTTTGAGCTACCAAACCTGTTTGCTGGGATTTAAACTCGTGTTCAACTATCTTGCTTACTCGGCCAATGGAAGCTTTTAAACAATTAAGCAATTAGCTACATATATTTTAAACCCTTCATACGTAATCGGAAGAAGAGGAAAAGCTTACATACATATTTTCATAGAAATGTTTCGAAATTAAAGGAATCGTGAAATCATATACTCGTACATACAGTGGGCAAAGACGTGCCCCAGGATACCATTCTATCACGTTTTCCTTCAAGAACAGTCACGTACACAAGCTCAGTCCGTATTGCTATAACAAAAAATACATAAATGAAGTGTATTCGTAAACTGTATATATTTCTTTCGGGGGGAGGATGCGGTATTCAGACCCCCAGTTTGAGACCACTGAATCAATGGAAATAGTAAATATCACCAGTGATTGCTCGAATTTCAAGACTAATTAAACTTCAAAATTCCTCAAAATTCAAAGATTAAACATAATGTTGTTCACTACATAGAAGCCTTTAGACCCGCAATGAAAGCGTAACTACGACGTCCTGCTTTGGATAGACTGCAGATTTCAACATATGATTGTCTTCATATGTTGACCTTCATATGTTGATATGAAATCTTCAAAAATAATTGTTCTTCCTCCTTGATTGCCCAAATTAGAGATCAGTCGGTAACTGTCGAGGGTTAAATGCCCAGACAGTTAGAGCACTGAATGTTGTTGATCTTACGTATCAGCTATAAGTAAAAATATTAATTATTAATTTAGGAAAATTGTCTTTTAGAATCTTCACAATCTTTCTCCTCCCGGAGTTTCTAGGCCAGAACAAGGTTGCTGTTTTCCATAATTTTGAATTTTACGTTGGTGTTTTTCTGTTTCAGTTTGACGTGCATTGACATGTCAAAAGAAGATCAAGGTTTTATAATATTTACAGATCAGAAACCGCTCGTTTCCTCTTTTAAACAAAAACATAATGAATGCTCTCCCAGGCAATATAAATATCTAGATTTTATATCACAATTTGCAACAGATATAAGGCACACCGTATTTATTCGCGTATTTTCCGGGTTTTTAAACTCATTTTATTGTACGAAGATCGAGAGAGAAAATTATGCGAATAATTTCATTTCCGAATGACGCGGTTAGAGTAACAATGTAACAAATGAAAAATATTCATGCATAAACTACCGGTAACTATCACAATATTACTTATTTTTAAAAAGTCTACATTGCAGTAACATTACATAGTAATATTCCAATAAGATTGCATACTAATTAATATTAACATTAGCAATATTTAATAAAGATATCATTTCTACTTCCTGTATCTCGAATCTTTCCTTCCTTTTTTGTTATTCACTGCTGCCCCTAGTTTCGTTAGTTGATTATCGCAAAGCATATTAGGGCTATCTGCCTAAGGGATGCCTTCGTGGAGGATTTTCTAAGGAAAACTGGTTCATATACACGTTACGCAAGGGAAAAACTACGAAAATGCCCATGCAGCCGACCCGTTTGCCTAGAATCAAGTCCAGGTCAGAACTACCACTGTTCAGCCTCTGATGTGCTGCTCTCCCTAGGACTCAAATCATTTAATATTGATTGAAGTGCTGTGTGTGTCGTCTTGTGTGTTGCAGCTTGCAGGTCGTGGCATCTTCACCTTGTCATCGTCTTCGTCACCAAAGTCTGCCTTTCCACGATCATAGAACCATCTGGAACATTAGATACCTCCGTTTTTTTTTTTTTTTTTTTTTTTTTTTTTTTGTAATTCTTCACTATTATTGCTTCATGAGTCAGAGCCAATGTACCCAAATCTACGAACAAATCAATGAGTAAGTTTAAAACAATTACTACGTGGACGAATCCATTTTAATACGGAAGCCCGCTTTCTGAACTCCTTGACGTAGGGGGAAATTATGTGATTACTTAAAAAAATCAGAAACTTTAATTCAAAAAGCAAGGGCGAAAAAAGCGCGAGTAAATACGGTATGTTTGCCTCGCAAATCATTGCAATAGATGCTTCATAACGAACGAAAACAGTTTTCGTATAAAACAACGAAATTTAGATTTTTCATATATGGAATTTTTCTCAGTCTAAGGTCAAACAATTAAGACATATCAACTTAAGGGCTATCTGCCTTTGGGAAAAAATGTCTTCGGGAAGGACTTTCTAAAGAAAACTAGCTCGTATCTACGTTACATATAGGAGAAAGCACGAAAGCGCCCAAGCAGCTAGTTCGTACACCGAAATTTTAACCCGAGTCGGACTACTTGTGTTTAGCGACTTTACCGCTCGGCCGCTAGCGAACCGTTCAGTCTACGGATAAGAAGCTGCAAGAAATTTTTTGGGAAGTCACCAAATATACAAATTTCCGTGCTTTTAAACTTTTATTATTATTATTATTATTATTATTATTATTTCTCTAGACATCCTTCCTTTTGTACCCAAAAAATTCCAGTAAAATACCTTTCAGAGTGTTAAAAGTTTACCCGTACCGGAATTTCAGCTACAACAAAACTTGTGACAGCTCGTTATTATTGGTCTAAAATGAAACAAATGGTTAAAATCTGGAGAAAAAGTTATAGATGCCGTGAACATTGTAAAATTCATGAATGTACTCAGGCATCAGGTACTCTCCCAGACGCGAGTTTTGCGCATATCCATATTGATTTGTATAAGATTACTATTCCCATTAGAAAGTGACAATTATTTTCTAACTGTTGTCGACTGTTTAATTATGTAGTCAAAAGTTACACTGATACCAAATATAACCAGCTGAAACCGTATAAAAGGCTTTACTGAAAGGAAGGATTTCGAGATTCAGTTGTCCCAACAGCTGGGACAACAGGTCAGGGTTCTCATTTCGAATCGATGTTATTTCAACGACTGATGGAATAGACGGCACAAATCATATTAGAACGAGGATGATGAATTGCAGTTCTATTAAAATTATTGAGCGTTTTCATAAGCTCGCTTACCACCTGTGATAATGCCAAACAAACAGAAACTCTTCGCTTAGTTTTACTTAGAATTCGTTCAGCAGCTAAGAACGGTGTTCAAGCACCATGTGCAGAATTAGTGTATGACACCAATCGTAGATTATCAGCTGATTTGTTTTCAAAGATAACTTCAACACATCCAACTCATTCAGGTTTTGTTATTAAAGAAAGAAGGCGGAAACTTGGCTCGTTCGTTTGTATATGGGTCATATAATTGAAAGCTTGTTCATATGTTTTTCCCCGAATCGATACGGCACTTTTCTGTTAACAGACCGCCAGTCGCCAAATGTGGTAACTTATTTATATTGCCTCATTAAGAGCTGTGAAATGATAATATGTATAATGTCTAACGTGAGCAATACCAAAGCTGTGTGCCCTGCCAAATTCGTGTAATTCCATGATTTTCTTTTTAGGCGAAAACATATTATTATGTACATGGAGAGAAAATCTGTTTCGTTCTTTCCGTGAACACAATGTCCTTATTGTGCTTAAAAAATCAGAGAATTACACAAATTCGGCATCGCTCACAGCCTTGCATTGCATTAAATATTGCATATATTATAGTCATTATATATAAAAAGTCATTCTTTTCATGAAATTTAATGCGATAGTTAAGGTTCTTTCCATCTAGCTTCGTGCTAACATTTACGAAACACGTAAATTTTCCAAACGTAAAATATAGCCTTTAGTTAACCTTTAGAATTAATTTTCCTAATATGTCATTTGTATCTTTATACATATGTACTTTTTATTAGCAGAGGTTTATCATTCGTTTCCTCAGTGGGGAAATATTCTGTGACAATGAGCAATAAATGCCCATTTACATATTGCTACGAATTTTGTATGTATGTAAATAATTTTAGTGAAATTATATGTGACGTTGTAATATTTTTTGCATGGTGTAACATGATATGATTGAAAAAGACGAAGCTCTCCAGAAAAATAAGACTACATGGGCAAGTCTATTTAACATTGAGGTAAATTGCTATCTCGCTAAATTGGGAAGATATCGACAAGCTGACGATTGTTTTAGCGACTAATTTTTGTCGCCGAATTTGGCAGAAATCTCCAAAAGTTGCGAAACTTGGCTACTATTTGGCAATATTTTGGTCCGGTCCCTGTATAAGTGTAACTGATCTTTTAAGCAGTTTGGTTTATCCGATTACGGCAAAGCCTCGAGGGCTATCTGCGTAAGGGGTGGGATGTCTTCGTGGAAACTGGCTCGTATACACGTTATACATGGGGAAAACTATGAAAACACACATGTAGTGGCCAGCTCGTTCGCGGGATTCGAACCTTAGGTGTTGTGAGTGAATAACTGTAATTGATCCTTATGTAACTCTAACCGTATCCGGCCCTTATATACAACTTTAACCGTATTGTATTGTATTTTATTAACGGGCGTAGCCCTCAGTCCATCTAGTCGGCATAAGCTGGCCATATGACTAAAAGGAGGACCGGCCAATCCAACCAAAACGTGAGAGTCAGCAGCTCGGCTGCGCCCCCTTTAAAAAATTAAACTAGATCCAAAGAGACGAGCCTAAAATATTAAAATATAACAGAGTTGTTAAAATTAAATAAAACTTGTCACAGATCTCAAACACGTACATATCCGATTCTAAATAAAACAAAAATAAAAGTAGACCTAATTCTTAATTCCAGTAGTCTTCTTATTCATATTGATAATATTCATCATTTCCGTAGCATATCTTCTTGCCTTTTCATTTTTCTTATTCAAATTTTGCATATTGCATAATCCATACTTTGCCCTCACACTCCCTGTTAATACACAGTCCTCGACAAAGTGAGCTGCATCTCCGTAAGAATTACATATTTTGCATAAGCAGTTCTCCTTGGAGGTGGAATCTGTTTAGATAGGCGGAATCATGATTGGTTATTATTTGGTTAAGGTCTATATTATTCATAATAGTCATTTCTTTCTTAATACGTATATGTCTTAAATAATTAATATTTTTCTCAGATGTCTCCCACTTATCCTTCCATTGTTTCAACAAATGATCTTTCATAATGGTAAAAGTCTTTTCCCTTGATTCTTGAATATCATGACAAATAGCTCCATCCCCCAGGGCAGCCTCTTTGGAAAGTGTATCGGCATTCTCATTACCACACACTCCAGAGTGTGCTTTAACTCAGTGCAGATATAATCTGCGTTTTCTTCTAAGTTTTCTATATAAATATTTGATTTCATTCATAAGTCCATTGTTATGAGTCGGGCAGGAGAGTGCCAGCAGGGCAGACAAAGCGTCTCAATGTATGTTAATTGAATATGATTCTCGCAAATGTGAGTCAATCCATTGTAAGGCCTCTTTTATAGCATAAGTTTCTGCCTGGTATACAGAATTAATAGTTTTCATATTCACTTTTTCAGAACCAATCTCTACCCCACAAAAAAGTACCACTAAGGCACCGCCTAACTTTAATCGTATATGCCTTCCAGTAAGGCACCGCGCAACTTTAACCGTATAATGCCTTCCAGTAATTTCGAGAAATAGAAGGTGTTGTGTGCATTCAATCCATTAGGAACTCGTACGCACGCAGCAATATGCACCCTGCATGTTCCAGCGAATCTGAGGCGTAAAAGAACTGCAACGCTGATGCCAAGCGCAGACGCAGAATTTAGAGCGCCTATTATGATCTGTTTTAGTTTGTATTTTATTTATTAAGTTTCAATAAATTGTTACTTTAGACAATTTTTCTTTTATCAACATGTATATACTCAAGCTCATTTTCAACTCTTTAATATACTCAAACTCACCAAAACTGATAAACTCAAACAGAATTGAACTGAATAAATTCTTATCTAGGGAACTGATGGAAAATTCATGTATTGTTGTAAAATACCACATGACCCCTACATATATAGAGATTACAAACATAACAACCGTATTCAAAAATGTTCTCGAAAGAAAACAAACACATCCGAGAATGGATTCTTGATGTTCAAAAGTAATCCTATTTTTTTTAATGAAATGCTGATAAAAAAAATGTGTAGTTACAAGCGATTTTTTGCAGAAGGTGAGGAAGTTTTCTGATTTATCGTGAAAAGTACTGCAAAAATGAGACTATCAGGTTGTTGGCTTTCTGCGAATTATTATACTATAGTGTGACAATTGAAGAACTCTTGTGCAATTTTATGTTACTTCTCGAGAATTCGGAAATTTCCCCAAGTTTAAATTTTGCAATAAATCCATTATGAAATGCTATGACTTAAGAACTTCTGCAAACTTCCATTCCATTGTTTAAGGATTTTATAAAAATTAAGGTTCCCTGTCTCATCTCAGTGATCCGCTTATTTAGCAGTTAACTAATCATTTCGCAAAGAGACACGACTGAATCTAAAAAGTAAACCAGTTATACATACAGCTTTGCGCGGTGTGATCAAATTCAAAATCGTGATTGACGCAAAGTTAAGTTATCTGCACATATATTTAAGACTTATGGCAACGAAACAGCTAAAATGTATTCTGCTGTGATTTTTCGTGAGGACTTCCTATGTGTCCAATGCTGGGACTCGGAATAAGCAGGAATAATAATAAAAGTTATACCCCGCTATTCCATTAACGACGAGCTCACCAGCGGCCGAGCGGTAAAGTCTCTTAACCGCTTAACGACCGCGCCCGAGATATCTCGGAAACAGATGCCGTTTTGATTTTCTTATGAACGAGTTAACTCGGTCGCTGAAAATTTTACGGATGTTTAATACCATCGCCCGTAATATTGCGTGACAAGTGACTCTTTGCCATGCAAATGTTTTCTTAGCTGTGGGAAGGGTCCAAGCGCCTTTTGTGATTGGTTCATCGACACTCTGCCATGCAAATGTTTTTTAGCAGTGGGAGGGGTCCAAGTGGCTTTTGTGATTGGTTTCTCCGTGACCCTGAGTTGCAATCGGTGACGTGGCCGCATTATAAATAAACTGTAAATTCAATTTGTTTTGTTAGTCGATGCAGATAACCAGATTATCACGCTGTTGCATCTTATCCTAAAAACGTTGCGAGGAGCTAGAGATTTTTAAATTTTATTTTATGCTCTTACATTACTAGTAATAGTGTTTTATAATGGATGATGATTACGACAGACTGTCAAATGAGTCAGAAATTGAAGACCATTGGACGAAAATGGTTTAGATACGACTTACGAAAATCTTTCGAGTAGCAGCTAGAACTCAAGTAGCTCATTCGATATACATCTTGTATGTAACTGATATGAGTTGCAGCCTAATGCTCTAGCGCACCATCGTTTCCGTTTATGGCTGTATCATCTGTAAATTGTGCGATTACCCGTTGGATTTCTTTGAGCAGTACATTGACGAAGATTTAGTTACCCATATCGTAACGGAAACAAACAGGTATGCGGATCCAAAAAAAAAGGGGGTGGGAACATGGTATCCTGTAACCAGAGAAGAAATGACGGTTTTTTTAGGCTTGACTATTTTGCAAATTATTGTGAAAAGCCAGAACTACATCAATATTGGTCGATAAATCCTCTACCGGTGACGCCTTTTTTTCAAGTTGCATGAGCCGAAATAGGTTTGAAGCCTTACAGCAGAACATCCATTTCTGGAATAATGATGACTTCGAGGAAAGAACACATCTTAACCCGAGGCTTAATAGGATATAGCCGGTGTATAACAAGTTACAAAATTTCAAGATATGGTCGTATCTGAAAAAAACCCTGTCAGTTGAGAATAGTCTTCTTTTGTATAAGGTTGTTATAGATTATAATGACACTATAGGCGGGGTTGATCGAGTAGATCAGCATTTAGCTGATTACAACCTTCCGAAAAAGAGAATAAAAAAATACTACAAGAAAATATTTTTCCATTTACTGGGTTTAGCTCTATGGAATTCATTCGTATTGTATCGAAACACTGGAGGAGCAAAGTATATATTAGACTTGGTCAAACAAATAATGAAAAAATACCATCAAACAAGCTTCTCTTCGAGAAAAGGACGACCTTCCATCCACCCTTCACCACGCAGATTGACAGGTCGTCATTTCCCAGCATACATTCCAGCTAATAATAAAAAACAGAACCGAACATGTCAATGTACCCAGTACGCAGTAGAAAACGTGACGCTCGAGACAAGAAAATTCGTGTAGAGAAACCGGGTATTATTGCCCAGACTGTGATGTGCCGCTATGTATTACACCATGTTTCAACCTGAACCATACTGACAATGACATTTATTGATCGTAAAATGTATTTACTTTATTTTTACTTTAGCTCATAACCTAGACTACTGTTTCGTATTACCTTTGGCTAGATTTTTTTTCTTTTTTTGGCTGCTTCATTGAAACCCGAGTTAACTCGGGTAATGTCATGAACCACAATAAATATCTTGTTCTTTGTCGAAAAAAAACTTTTTCCCTTACAAAGCTACATCTAGTGCGTTATACCTGTAGATAATAAAAAAAAGTATAAAAAATCAGGGATTTTTGGCATACTTTTTAATATAAATTCGTCATTAACGGGTTAATAGCCTTTGAATGGTTTTCCATAATCAAATAAATCAAACCATTAACAACACGACAGCAACGTAAGAAAGCATCTCAGTCTGCCACTGGAACTGAAGTAGGAGGAAAATGATAGTTTTCTGTGGTCCTTAGCCTTTCGGCCCTTAATCTTTCCCGATGACAAATGATACTATTTTACAGAAAGGAGGATATTTTCAAAAATAATTCATTTTGCATTAGGAGCTAAAAGTCATCGGACAAAAATGTCACAGAGTTAATAGTCGCGCAGCCTTAAAAGAGACTTGGAATGCAGAGACTCAGTATAGGTATAAAAAGAGAAGTAAAACCAATCTTTTTTTTTATAGCATCTTTCATCATTTAGTACCTTTAACCACACCCAATCCTTCGAACTAGAGAACTTGGCATCGCGCCGGCAGCACGTGTTAAGCTGTCTTAACTCATTCATTTCATCATTTGTTCTCTCTAGTGCTACAGTCGCATTATTAACTTTAATGAAAGCTTTACAAATTAAAATTTTCCCTAGCTAAAATTTTAAAATATAGCTATAAAATTGCTTTCTGTAAATCAAACATTTCCAGAGACTAACGAACTGAGAATTTTTCTGCTCCTGGTTATGAACAGACTGTCATAATAAAATAAGAAAAGTTATAAATTGTGTTTGATTAGTGGTTATGTAGTGTTGTTGATTAAAAGCAGCTGTGTACTAATTGCAGCAAAAATGTAAAAGTAATTACTTTGTTCTGAATCAAATATTATTTGTCAGTGTGCACATAATTTAATCATTTTAAATGCATGAGAGTGCCTTTTATCTGTAAGCTATAATTGTCATAAAACAAAATTATTCATTCTATAACTGCATGCATTACAGCAGAACTCTGTGTAGTTATTTTATTATATGTTATACATATTTGCGTTATTTTAAATTTTAGTAAGTTTTATCGTTCATTTTCTTTGAAATTATGTGTGCAGCTGTTTCAGTGTAAGGTACGAATTTTCTACATAATATTTTATATTTCAGTAATACTTTGGAAGATCGTCCCCACCAGTTGAGATTGTTGAATGGTGTTAATTCGACCCGATTCAGAACCAGGCTAAGTGTGTAGTTGGTTTTCGTGATTTTCCCCGTGTGTAACATTGTGGAGACATTAGGTTATTTCGAACTATGAGTCATGAAAAATGAGCAATGCCCTTGCCGGGGCTGGAACTTCAGACCTCTCGAATACGCACGGAATGTACTGGCTGGTACACCCCGAAGGCATGCTAAGAAGGCCGGAAAAATACCTTATAACATATAACAAGCCAGTTTCCTTTAGAAATTTCTCCAGAAGGCATCACTTTCCTTAGATAAATACCTTTGGCGTGCTTTGCGACATTTAAATAACCTAACGTGTGGAAGCTAACATTACTTACTTGGCGAATGAGGACAGAAATGCGGGAATTTTTGGAAATCCTCCTCTATCTCATTAGTTTTTATTACAGGAAGCTTGGTATTACTTGACGCTTAGTTAGTCATACTCGGGACTAAGTTTCAGTTTTAATAGTTAACGCTTAGTTTATTGGGGGGAAGAACTACTTTTTCTCTGAGGTGATTTTAGTATTACTTTTTTCAACGAAAAACTGTCCAATTTTCGGCTTGTATTTTTAAACGCATTGTCCAAATTCTGTATATAAACAGAATATTTTGGAAAAGAAATTGGAATTCGTTCGTCGTTTAATCAAAATCTTTCCCGGGATATCAATATTTAACAATACTGGACTGTCATCTATTATGCACATAAATTCTACTTACAATTATTATATTATTTTCCTTTGGCTGTGCATCTTTTGGAAGCTATAAATAGAAGTATCTCCATTTCGTACTACTCAACAACATTTACAGAACGTATGGTATATTATATATGTAATTTGTACACTACCTCATTATGCTGGAAACTTTTATCAGCATTTTATTCTTTTTTTTTTGTATAAATCTATAAGCATTATCATAATGTTCGTGACCAATTAAGAAAATCTGTATACGAACAAAAGTCGCTATGTACTAACTTCTTTTCAAAGAAAAAAAAATATTCTTCTAGGAAGGAAAAATGTAGGTAAACTAATTTCTTCATTGTGTTATTTTTACGTGTTTGACTTTTGTACATTTTCGGCCCTAGGGCAATATTCTGAAAGATAAGTTGAAACTATGTGAGGTTTATCCTCATTTTATTAAGAGTTATTTTAAGATTATGCATCTTTCCTACCTTTCTAGTTTCAGCTTACAATTTCCTACCAGAATGTATTTTCAGAAACGGAGTTAATGCAAACGAGAAAAGAGTAGTATTTAAGTCGATGTTTCGCCGACTTCGAGAGAAAGCCTGAATTCCTGACTAGCGTGCGTTTGCCTTTTGGCTACGTCTCTCTAAGCTATTGCTACGCTCGGCCATACTTTAGACCCTTGTTTGGCTTGTCCGACTTAATTAAGATTTAGGGGCCAACTACTTAGAATCTTGATTTTGTCTATATCTTTCAGTTGGCTTTAGTTAAGCTTAGTTAAGTTTAATTTTATATTCATTTAAGTTCAAGCCTAAGTAGAAGCTTTGCTGTACGTTCCGAGCTAGGAACTGATTGTATCATATTTATTCTGAGAAATAAAGGGTAGTTGACACTTCCTAAGTCTTATGTCTCTGTTCACAAGCTTAAGCGATTATTCGCTTATTAGTGTTTGTGGGGTTCAAGGATTGAACACTGAATTAAATAAGTAAAACCCCACATTTGGCGCCCGATTGTGTTCTTAACGAACCATTCCGCTAGGTAGTGAAGATTTCTCCTTGACCTCTCCGACCTTTCAGTTCCCTCAGTCACAACCAAACCCAACGGAGGGATTCGGATTCATCACGGAAACAATGAGAGCGGCAATGAAGCCAGCAGCAGCTTTTGAGGACAGAGGATCCGTGACGATTTTCCAAGAGCAGCTGGACTTACATTTCACGTTATATCCTGTGAACCAGGTGCAGAAAATTATCATCGCTACGTCGAACTTAAAAGGTCAAGCCCTCAGCTGGTACAAGAATATTGGCAAGAGTTTGTTAGGAGATCCAGGATCAGAAACGTACACTCAAGAAAAATTTTAAAATTCGCTTTTAAAAGTATTCTCAGTTGTGTGAGACCGCGCAAAATTGGAGTCGGAATTATTTAGTTAATGTCAAACTAATTTCAACGAATTAACAGACTTCATCTTAAGGAAGCTCCACATTGTCAGATTTTTTGTCAAATTATTACATGGAAAAAGGAACGACAAAAAAATTATCGAAATCATATTGCCGCGGTTAATTTCGTCAATCCAGGACTTTCTTGAAGTCAGGAATCCACAAACCCTAGAAAACTTATTTGATTTAGCTGTGAAATTTCAGAGTAGAAGAACGGCCGAAAACGTGCGTGTAAACATTTCTAGGCAATATTCAAGGTTTCCCGCTCAAACGAAACCTCAAGGTCAACAGAATTCGTATCGGCAAGAGGAGAAGGTTGCAAAGTCACATAAGAAAAAGACCGGTCAGACCAAAGCGTGGGGAAATAAAAAAAAAAAAAAACAGCTGGATCAAGGGGCAGATAAGAAAAATTTAAACTAATCACGGCGACCAGGAGGAGAGCCAGGTCACCGTCTAGGAAGGAAAATCCCTGAGAAATCAAACTAAATACGGTAGTCGTACAAAATTTAGCCTTGCCAGAGATCCATATATTATTAAACGACGTCTTTACTACCGCCCTACTGGATACCGGAGCTCAATGCAGCTTCCTGTCGCAGGACGTCTTTAAAAAGCATTTTCGTCGTTACAGATTGTTTAAAACAACGGGAAAACGGGTGATTGCTGCTTAAGGCAAAGAGTGTGTCTGCTTTGGAAAAGTGGGGCTGCATGTTCAAATACAGAACGAGGTGAAAAACTAAATTTTTTAGTGGTAAAGAATTCGTTAAACGCAGTTATAATGGGGGTTGATTTCTTACGCGGAGCAAGCGCAGAAATTAATTTCAAAGATTCTATTTTACAGGTGAAGATGGACAAAATTGAAGAAGAGAAAGCCGCAGCCCCGGAATTAGATTTAACCAATCTCGAAGAAAGAGAAAGAGCGAAAATCAAAAATCTGGTAAGAAATTTTTCGTAGTCATTTAATGAAAAGCCTGGCTTCTGCCAGATTGTGACTCACACTATGGACATTGGTAGTGAGCCCCCAGTTCGGTGTAAACCGTATAGTATGACCGTGTGAAGGAAGAAATTCTTGAGCAACACATTAAGAAAATGCTCGAGAACAAGATAATTATGCCAAGTACCAGCCCCTATGCGAGTCCAGCAGTTTTGTATAGGGAAAAAAATGGACTGCCACCCGCAGATCCGAACGCGTGGAGATTCTCAGTTGATTACCGCAAGTTAAATATCATAACGAAATATTCCACCTATAACCTCCCGATAATTGATGAAATCATGAGGAAAATTCGTTCTACTAAGTATACGACTACACTAGACCTGATCTCAGGCTATTTTCAGATTGCAGTAAAACCCGAAGATGTTGCGAAAACAGCTTTTATTACAAAGTCAGGGATGTATGCCTTTTTGCGAAGGCCGTTTGACTTAAGCGGAGCTCCGGCTACATTTCAAAAAGTTATGGATATTGTTTTAAGGCCAGTCTTGGGCAAAAGTACAGTTATCTATCTGGATGATATTATTGAGACAAGCGAAACCCTAGAGGAACACATTAAACATTTAGAGGAAGTTTTAACATTGTTAAAGAAAGCCGGCCTCAAAGTAAATCCAAAGAAGCGGAAATTTGCTGCCAAGGAATTGAGATATCTTGGCTATAAAATCTCGAAAAACTGTATCGAAACAGATAATTCCAAAATATTAGCGATTAAGAGTTTCCACCGCCAAATACGGCCAAGAAATTATAATCTTTTCTGGGGATGTGTTCCTATTATAGAGTATTCATAAGAGATTTTCCAAAGATAGTTGAACCCTTGTTGGTTATTAAACGAAAAAAGACGAGGTTCACATGGACAGCGGAGGAGAACGCCGGCGTTTGAAGAATTGAAAGACGCCTTAATTAACGCCCCTGTTCTTAAATTCTCGAAACTAAATCAAAATTTAGAAACTGCAGCAGACGCGTCAAACTATGCCGTTGGCGCAGTTCTTTCCCAAAATGGGCAGCCAATAGCCTTTTTTAGCAAAACGCTTAATCAAACCCAACGTAGTTATACCACAACTGAACGAGAAACCCTCGCTGCCTTACTAGAGGTGCAAAAATTCCGCGTTTATTTCGGAAGCGCCCCGATAACTGTGTGCTCAGATCATGCGGCAGTTGATCGCTTATACTCCGGTAAAAATCCTTCGCCCCGGCTTATACGTTGGACGTTAAAACTGCAAGAGTTTAATTTAATAATAAAACAAACGCCGGGGAAAGAAAATATAGTTGCGAATGCACCATCAAGAATGAAGATCGATGAAGAGGGAAATATAATTAGATGTACGATGCTAACTGCGAAAATAATTGAATCCTGTGAAACAAAAATTGCCGAATTAAAAACGGACACTGAGTTCAAAGAGATTTACGCTTATCTGGTAGATCCCGAAAATTTTGAACATGTAGACTTAACAGCTATTCGCAATAGGGCGGCCCATTAGGAAATTATTGATAAATTACACGAAAACAACCAACGATAATCAAGAGCCAATAGTTCCAATGAGTCTACGCTTAAATATTTTAGAGGAGCTTCATGATTCCAAAATAGGGGGCATCTCGGGGTTAGAAAAACCCTGCTAAGGGTTCGTGAGGCGGTGTATTTTCCGCAGTTGTAAAAGGTGGTGGCGGCGTATGTCAGGTCATGTCACTTGTGTCAATTAATTAACGATGTTAATTACAGCTCGGCCGGGTACTTAAATAGCATAAAAGCCACTTTCCTAAATGAATTGGTTGGTATTGATTTGCTCGGTCCCTACCCTAGAACAAAAATTAATAAAAACAGATATTTGCACACCATTGTGGATCATTTCTCAAAATGGGTAGAAATAATTCCCCTTAAAGGAGCTTCAGAAAAATAGTAGCAGATTCGTTTCTAAATAAATATATTTTAAAATATGGAGCCTCAGTAAAAGTAATATCAGACTATGGTAGGCAATTCGTAAGTAATTTATTGGAAAATCTTTGCACAGGATTTGGTATACTCAATCTGAAGATGGTGCCTTATAGACCGCAATTGAATATTGCGGAACGTGTAAATAAGAATATAGTTAAAACTATTCGGGAATATGTTAAGAATTATCATGACCGTTGGGACAGCTGTGTCAATGAGTTAGACTTTGCCTTGAGAACAGCAAGACATGATACCACACAGAAAACCCCGCAGAATTAGTTTTAGGAAGAACAATCTTAACGCTACTAAATAAGGTATTTTTCGTTCAACAAAGACAAGAAGTGTTTAAATTAAAGGATATTCAGAAAATTATTAATGAGGCCATCAAAAATTCTGATGCGGCAAGGCAGAAACAGAAATTATATTACTACAGAAATAGACGCGATGTAGAATATACCGTTGGACAGAAAGTGTTAAAAATCAGGCATTCATTCTCGTCTGCACCCGAAAGCAGGGTGGACAAATTTGAAACCAGGTTCGATCGGCCATTTGGTATAGAAAAGATCAAATTCGCAACGTTTTATTTAAAGGCAGAAAATGGTCAGCAAATAATTGCTAATGTGGACCAGCTTAAATCATATTATAGTCGTACTGATTTCCAAATTTTAAAAGATCTATAGCAGTATCCTGGGAGTGCGCCAAGAATCTCGATGTCACCGTCGTCGAGCAGGGATCTCCCAGCAACCAAAGGAAAACAAGCTGAAAACACCGAAGAATGTACCGCAAAGCGAACGCAGCAGCAGCCGGAAGGTTCAGGCTCAGTGAAAATGAAGGTAACAAAAAAAAGCTCCCCTACAACAGAAGCAAGTGCCGATGGAAAAGCAAAAAAAGCCCATGGATAGTATTCGAAGAAAACGACCAGATTTAGAACTTAAGCCAACCACCTCGAAAGGAGCCGCAGGAACGTTGGAGCGAAGAAATGACGAAAGAGAAAAGATCAACTGACGTGGAAGTGGTGCCGTTCCAGCATGCGAGGAATCTAAAAAGGAGGTTTAAAGATCCCCACCAACGAAGCCGCCCCCAGGATCTAAAGAGAAGACCAGACTTCAAGAATCCTCTACCCATAAGGAAGTTTGCGCGTTTCATCGCAAGAGGAAAAAAACGAAAAAGTGTTCCAAAGGAGGCAACAAGCCAGCCAAGCCGAAAGAGAAAATTCCAAGTTCTGAAGTATCCTACTTTCGAGAAGTTCTCCTTAATTAGAATGGAAGAGTTTAGATGAAAAAAAGATAAGTGAAAATTTTTTTCTTTCCTATTTTGCATTGAAAGTTCGATTTATGTCATGTTGTTTAAAGCTGCCAAATTCTGTTTAAAGTAAAAAGTTGAATTCGCAAGTTTGCGAAAATGTAATTATAACTATCTTTTAAGCAAAGGATTTTTGAATTCACAAGTTGGCGAGAATTTATTTTGTAAATACCTTTTTGAGAATTCTCAAGTTGCGAGAAACTAAATTGTGAATATTTTTAGTCGAAAGACTTGAATTTAAAATGTGTTAACATAAAGAAAGGTTGTAGCAAAAGTTTGTAAAATTTGACAGCAACTATAACGAATAATGTAAAATGAATTTTGAAATATTGCGTCTTAAAATGTTGTGTTGAAACTAGAAATGCTATTGTCATCTTTTGTAAAATTAAACTAGTACAAATGTTAAGTTTTGGTCAAAGCATGACTGTAAAATACTTTGTATAATAGAAGAATAGAAAGAAAGTATAGATTGAATGTGTTTAAAGTTAGGCTCTCCAGGCTTTATTTAAGAGTTTAAATTAAGTTCTATTTCAGTACATTAGAACTAGTTTTGTGTTTAAGGAGTCTTCTAAGGTCTTGAGTGTTAAAGTTTAGCGAATAGTAGTTGTTGTGTAGGTGGTAGAGCAGTTTCCCGAATCACAACATTAACAAGCTCAGTTCACTCAGAACAATTTCTGGAGAGCGTGGGGGGAAGGAGACTTAAATTTTGTGTAAATGAAAGTTGTTTGAGGGCCAAAATAATTCCAATAAAGAGTATTGGTAACGAAAATGGAAATTGTATGAAAGACATTACTAATACTCTTTCCTTCTACTTTAATTGGCAGGACAAGACTGAAGTCTGACTGAAAGTAAAGATGAAGCAGATGTCTGTAATAAAATTCAAATTGTAAATGTGTTATATTTGCCTTAGTTTTAGTATAGCTTTAGAAATTGTTGTCAAGTTGGCCCTAAACAGGAAAAGTTTTAATGATGAATTCAAGAAAGCGCAGTTGTTACAATTTTAAACTTTGATGAAAAGGAATTTTGTAGAATTTACACTCTTTAACAAGGTCGTTTTGAGACCTTATTCTTCGAGTAGTTAAATTCTGGTGGGGAAAAATGTAAGTTTTATCCTAATTTTATTATTTTAAGTTTATGCATCTTTCCTATCTTTCTAGTTTCAGCTTACAATTTCCTACCAGCATGCATTTTAGAAACGCAGTTAATGCAAATGAGTAAAGAGTAGTATTTAAGTCGATATTTCAACGACTTCGAGAGAGAGCCCGAGTTCCTTCCTGACTAGCGCGCGTTTGCTTTTTGGCTACGTCTCTCTTAAGTTATTGCTACGCTCGGCCATACTTTAGGCCCTTGTTTGGCTATGCCGACTTAATTAAGATTTAGGGGCCAACTACTTAGAATCTTGATTTTGTCTATATCTTTCAGTTGGCTTTAGTTAAGCTTAGTTAATTTTATGTTGATTTAAGTTCAAGCCCAAGTGGAGGCTTTGTTGCACGTTCTAAGTTAGGAACTGATTGTATCATATTTATTCTGAGAAATAAAAGGTAGTTAACCCTTCGTAAGTCTTATGTGTCTGTTCACAAGCTTAAGCGATTATTCGTTTATTAGTGTTTGTGGGGTTCAAGGATTGAACACTGAATTAAATAAGTAAAACTCCACAACTATATTCGCTAATGCAGTGCTTTCATTTATGAGCACCTCGATACACAATCGTTACAGATGTAACACGGATATTTCAGAAGGACTTCATGCAACAAACAGTGTTCTAAAATTATAATCTGATACGTAAGAAAAGAAGTTAATGCAATCATGATGAATTCCATAGCATACAGAAAGGGAAGATAATGCAAAATGAAATGTAATATATTGAATCTAATATGAAATGGAAGTTTCAAATGCATTGCTTTGAAGCTTAAAGCGTTAAACGAAGCATCAATCCCTACGAACTGACCTTAGAACAAACAAATATGCTTCTGGTTTAAGGTGCTAAAAGATGGTCTGATTTTTAACAACGCTGTTACCTATGTTCAAAATTTTAACTTTTCAGAAAAATAAAAAGAACTAAAATGCAGCTAGCGCCGTAAATGTATCTTTAAAATTATTTTATAAAATGCAACACATTTGATGACTTTTGTTTACATTTTCATGGGTAAACAGGGTGGTCTTACATATAGATTTCAAGCACTTTATCATCACACAAAATGCAGCTAATGAACATGTTTTAAATGATACTGGAATAACAAATTAAGTTAATTAGCAAATTAAATAATTAATACATATTAATAAAAAAGATTACATTTATTTATATTGCATGAAACATTAAATTAAAGAACCTTAATGCATTTTCTAATATCAGAATTTTAAGTGCCGAATAAAACCATGCTGTTAATTCTAATCGTAAGAAGTATCGAGTATCGTGTCTTACATTCTGGTACACAACTACTGAGAGTTTTAACCAGTATATTGAAATTTGTAACAAAGTAAAATTGCTTTGGTAATCGTAAGAACTATACGAAGGTTGCTATTTATATTTCTGGCCTGGGCAACAGTAAGTGTTGCTAGGCTACCGCAGACGATTTCAATTAAAAGTTTAATATTTTTAACCACAACTTCTTCAGAGCGTTTTGCCATTTTAGCGTGATTTGTGTTGTTTCACACAAAAAAGAAAAAAACATAAATTGAAAAATTCACTTCGGGCAAAAAATGAAATTGACTCATGAACAACTTTTCACAACTTTCGACGTGGAGGTATCAAGACAAGAGTGCTTCGATGAACTTAATTCTTTATACAGCGGTAAAATGTAATGTAAAGCTCCATCCTACAGCACTGTAAGAAGATTGTACACTGTAAGAAGGACGAATTCCGTGAAGGTCGTCCAAAATCGGTTATTCTGCCAAAAAACATCAATTCTGGCAGAACAACCGATTTTGGACGACTGTGAATTTTTAAAACAATATCGGCAAGTGACATTCCATGAGACTGACGTATCTTTGGTCATTAGCATGACAAACATCAATAAGATGTTACATGAAAAACTTGGCCGTAAAAAAGATTTTGGATCCCAAATAATCTGACAAACGCTCAAAAGAAGGCTCGTGTCGATTGGTGAAAAAATGTTGAAATAACATGTTCAAGGTGTATAAAAGGCTGCGTGTAACATCTACGCGGATGACGAATCATGGATCTTTGCATATGAGCCAGAACGAAACAGCAGTCGTCTGTATGGGTCTTCCAAGACGAAACAAATCCAATAAAAAGCACATCGAAGCAAATAGTTGCGTGTTTCTTCTACATTACCGATCACGTGGAGAAAATGGCGTTAAAGCAACGCAGGACGGTCAATTTCGAATGGTACACGACAATTTAATCGCCAGAAGTCATCGGAGAAATTCGAAAAAGACAGAAGAAATGGCGAATTATTCTTCATCATGACAATGCGAGCTCTCACACATCGGCTCAAATAAAGGAATTTTTGACGGGCCAAAACATCGAATTGATGCGTCATCCGCGGTACTGTCCTGATTTGCCACGCAATGACTTTTTTTTATGCCCCCACATCAAAAATAAATTACGTGGTCAACGATTTGCGACACCCGAAGAAGCGGTTGATGCGTTCAAAAGGCATGCTTTGAAGTTACCTCAATCGGAGTGGGAAAATGTATTGATTTTCATGGAGAATATTTTGAAAACAACAAAACCGTTTTCTATCATAAAAATTTGTTTTTTTTTTTTTATTGTTAAACCAGAAATATAAATAGAAACCTTCGTATTGCAGTTTTATTAAAAATACTAAGAAAAAAATTTCAATAAATATTGTTGTAAAATATTTAAACTGATCGCAAACAAACGGAATCCTGAAAGACATTTTTTAATTTAGCTTACTTTAGAAAAATACAGAATATCGATTTAATATCGAGTTCAGAGATTAAAAATAATCCTCATCGCACCTCGCTATTTTTCTTTCAATACAGCTTGGACGAAATGTCGATTGATCGTAAAGATATTTACAATTCCATTCTCAGACCATTACTTTGCTATGCAAGTCCAGTTTGGGCCCATACTAAAAAAAACAAACAGACAGAAACTTCAGGTCTGTCAAAATAGTGTACTTAGACAGATCGTTAATACTGAATGGTACATAAGAAACAATAGAATTCGCGAGGAACTTGACATAGAGTTGCTCAGGGCCCATTCTATAAACTTGCTAAAAATTTTCATAAGAGGCAGCAACTTATTGACAACTCCAGTATAAAAATTTGTAACTATGATTATAATGATTTAAGCAATATGGACAGGCCCCTGGCCCAATTAAATACTTGGATTATGTAAACCTCACCTTTTTCCTTCATACCTCTAGTTGCTATGTACCATCATTTTACTGTATCCCTGTACTATATGTCTGTATTTGTGTATGTATATATGTAAAGTTAATTATCACTTTCTATCATGCATTTGTTTCGTGTAATCTTTTCATATTACTTATTAACATGGATTCGGGCTACTAGTATTTGCACTATCTTACCATGTGATATCCCATTTCACCAGCTCGACAGCCTCTGGGCCTAATCTAATTAATAGCTCATTAACTTCCTAGTTCATCTTTTGCTCATATCTGTTAGTTTTTTAATGCGCAACTGAGCATATTAAATTTAAGCTTTAACTCTTAGTTTATATATAAAAAAATAATATCCTTAATTGATAGGTTAATCATATATCAGTTCTCGAAGCTACTAACTTATTCTACAAGGGGTAGAGCCTAGGCTCAGGTACCCTGGTGTAGCAAATGCCGTCCACAGGGGAGTCATGTGATCGTAAAGAATTGTTAGAGTTCATGCTTGTCGTTCATAAAACTGTTTTAGAAATAAGAAGTTTCAAATATTCTATAGCTTTATGATGTTGCCTTGAAATTCCTGTTTTCCAGAAATTATACAAATTTTAATTTGAAAAGATTAGAGAAATCCAATATCGTTTAATAAATTAACATTGAATTGGAATGCTATGCAAGGAGCAATTCTATTTAGTCTTTAGTAATATCAGCAAATTATATAATGTTCTTAGAATTTATGAAGAATATTGTAAGAGAAATTAACTTATTATAAATAAAATTAAAATAAGGTGGACTTAATGTTACTGTTCATAGGAACAACTTGATACTTAGGAATTCCAACAATTTCTGAATAATATATCAGCCAGTAAAGAAATTTTGCCCACAGGGAGAAATTTATGTCAGTTTTAAGTTTCGAAGTGGTAACAAATCTATAAATTGTTCACAAAAATTTTATACTATTTTTTAGATTGAACATATAAGGGAAGAAAGATCATAATGCTTTAGAACACATATTTAAAATCAAATTCATAGTTTTACTAGTGAGAGTCCTTTTAATTTTTTTAATTTGTAGATTTTCTCTGTTCTAACTGTAAAAACAGAATGGCATTGTACTCATTTTTAATTCAAGGCGCTAATGCTTTGAAATTCTTCAATCTAAAATAAGTGGCGTTTTGTGACACTTATCCCAGTTTCATACTTACATAAAAATAAAAATGTAAAAATTTGAATGCAATTAATAATTGAAATTTTTTAATAAGAAGTGGTATTAAAGCGAAGGTTTATCCCTCCAGAAAGAAATTCGATAATTCAGTTGGATTTCTACAGACTTCTTTCTTTTTCTATTTTGTATTTGACGCTCAAAGATTCGAATTTTACCTATACGCAATACTTCCTTAAGTGAGGCATGGGCGCCTCTTTCGTAAGTTATTAATATCTAATTTGATGTCTCATTACTTCGCCTCCCAACAGGTGTAGTGATGCTAACTGCCGCACCGGTGGACCCCAGCTCGAATCCTAGGGAAGGCACCGTCTGCGTGGCAAGGGAGCACTCAAAGTAAAACGCCGGACCGAAAATCCTCTAGAGAGGGTGATGGTAGAAGAAGAGGAGCGAGAGACCCTCGTATAAGCTCCCTGAGGTGTTCTATCTCAAATTTGGAGGGGGAGCTGCACAGTTAGTGGTGCTATACCAGTACTATACCAGGTGGGACTATACCAATACAAACTATGAGGAGATTTTCGCGTCTCGCCTACTTGTACCTGTACCCGTTTCATTACTTCTGTATTTAATTATCTTGATTGAACTAAATTATTGGGCTATAGCAAACCAGAATAGCATTATCTATATAAAGAGAAGGATTCCTTCTCGGAGGATTCTTTAAGGAAAACTGGCCAGTATTCATGTTACACATGGGGATGTTTGCTTAACTGAAGTGATTAAATTTTTCATATATAAACAAAAATTATATTTTGGAAACTATTATTTAGTTTTATAAGAAATCACAACATTATGGGAACTATTGCAGGTCTCAAAACAAGGTAACTCTGTGCTTATTAAAGTGTGCTGTGGGAAATCATTGCCTTAAAACAAAATATAGTAGTAAAGTGCAAGCTACCATTACCCCCTCTTAATAGCTCTACGATAACTCCTTCTCCGACATAAATTGAATTCGATCACATGAATTATCTGAATGTTTTGTTGGGTAAAAGAGTAAACAGAATATTCAAGCCTAATAAAATGTTACATGTTTATGCAAAATTTGAATTTGAATTTCTTCAGGCTGAGAAGGGTAAATAATGGCTTCAGAGAAAGGATCGCAGTTACGAATATCGGTCTTTAAGAAAGTGCAGAAAGATCTCCTGAACTTTGAAATGATGCTATCAGTCCCGTTTGAGGTGTAGTTATTGATTGAAGATTCGTGTTGATGAAATGAATGGTCTCGTTTTTACGCTTTTGATGACGTATCTCGTCATCCTGATACCCTGATTGTTGTTTTATCTTTTAGTATGAAGTACAAATGCAAAAACAGGAAATACTGATATTGTGGAACTGTGATCTAGATATAGCTAATAGCGTAATAGCTCCAGATTCAGAAATCTGGACCGAATGTTTTAAAAAGAAGAGACTGCAACGCAAATATCTACAATTCGAATTCGAAATCAGAACAGAAATTGAAGCCATTCTGAGGGATGGGCAAACACTGAATTCGTAAAACAGATGACAGTTATATACATTTGCCTTCAAAGGTGCCTTTAGAAGAACAATGCGGAATATTTTCGAGTCATATCAAAAATTAATTTAAAATTGATCTTCTATGAATATAAAATGAAATTTTAATTAAAATTCGATAATAAAACACAGATTTTAAATGCATGAGAAGTGTACTGAATTTTATTTTGAGTTCTATAAATTAACATATTAATTAGCTATGTTTAATAAAGATGCAATTAATGAGAACATCTCTGGATAATAAATATATTTATGTAATTTAAAGTTCTACTTAATTTGATTCAATTTCCATGTGTACATTTAGTGCTTTAAATTAATGGTGAAAATAATAGTATGATAAAAGGAAACACTATAATCTTCTTGATTGCATCCGTTAAATTAATAACGTTTATAACGTCAATTAATCATGGGACTTCCCTCCAAGCCCGTGTATGACGGCTTTGTCGTTATCCGTCATTATCAGTTCCTTTCTTTGGGAAGTATTTTAGGAATACAGATAAGTTTTATTTTTAATTCAGCGTATACAAATTTTGACAAAAATTTACTTAGCGACAGTCATAGAGAGAACAATCGATCGAGATATATTAGCTCGCTTCAGTATTTTATTAGTCCAAAGGGGCTTTCTCCCTAAAGGACTATTATTTTCGTTTTGCGTTGATTCACTATAAACGGCTATAATATTCACTGTAAACGGCTACTATAAACGGCACTTTTCAAATTATTGCCACCAAATGGTATCGCCCTGTATTATATTTAAAGTAACTAAATAATGAAAAATCTGCATAAATGTATATATATTTCTCCAAATGTGATAAAACAACGGTACCTAGAGCCATCCAGTTTTGAATAACGTACGTTTCCACCCGAATATGCGCATTCGGAAGCCCAAATTTAGAATTTGCTTTATCATCTATTTCATATTTTGTAAACCTTTAACGAATTTTCGATAAACAAACTCAACGATTTAAAAGCGAGCAATGGCAACACTCTACGGAAAAAAAAACTTTTATTCCCCAGCCCGCGGAACTGGGTATCAGAAATTCTAAAGATATGCTCATTTTAAAATTATTTTGCGATATTGCTGTTGAACTGAATTTTATGGTTTAAGTGCGAAGAACATGGTATTTAATAAATAAAGGTGACGCACAAAACGTTAAAAAAAACGCAACGTAATTTAAAATCTGAAACCTTTTAGATTTTTTTTAAAAATTTTATTTACTTATTTTACAAATGTCAAACATTAGCGCTTAAGCCATTTGTTCATGGGCTCTCCAGTACTTTTTATGAATGTCCTCATAATTTGCTTCAATATTAAAGAAAGCAAATTGCCAATAATTTCGAAAGTGTTGAGAGCAACCAACCTGGTACCCTCTATTGAAGATTAAATAATACTACTGGTATTTTTGAGTGAATTTTAATAATATTAACAATAGTTTCATTTCTATCGATGATTACAATTACGAAAGTTGATAAATATCGTTTAATCCTCTAGGCAAACAATATCACTAACAACCATTATTTTGATTTGAAATTTAGGTGACTGGAAGTTCATCTCAAAGTTTTCAACTCATTAAGTGCGAAAATGTTTCTATTATAGTTTAGATTTCTTTCAGTAGTACCCTAATTTTTCTACTGTGCTATAGTCATGCATGCGCATTACAAAACAACAGCTGTTATTTAATGTTTGATGGAAATAAATCTCAGGATCGGCCTCTTCAGAATCATTTCATTCATCTTTTAGCGCATCTTGTCCGATAAGCAAAAACATATGATATTTTTTAGTCTCTTAACATTTCAGAATTACTAGCGGATCGTAATTTGAAATATTTCTGATTTCATTTGAGTTATCAACCGATTTTATTTTAATATCACAGTATAGATTTGTAAATTTCTTAAAAACCACGGCATTTCCTTGATACTCCTTAAAATCCTATTTTGCAAAACTAATTTTTTTCGATGAGTTCCTTCTGTGTTTGCCTATGTAGGTGTTGTGCATATTATATTCGGACTTAGCACAGATGAAGAAATCAGTTGACTTCAGTATAGATTGTTAGATTATCTCCTCATGTTAATCCTCATTTTCCTCATATCATGTCAGAGTGTAAATACTCATACAAGCTGATTTTAAGTAAATTGTATTCCATGTTTGTGAAAATATACTGTTAACGTTCATGTAAAGTCCGACTTTTTATACAAAATTTCAAAGCAAATTTCAAGATGCGCAACATAAAGGGTCACCGATCCCCAAGCTCGATAATTTATAATCCCCGAAAGCTGATAAAAATTCTTGCTATATTAAACATGATTTGAGGAAAGAGTAAAAAATTAATGAAAGTATCAGTTATTGAATACTTTACAAGTCATATTCTAAATTCTTTCATACTACACATCTCCGTCATCTTTGAGTTGTTTTTCTTCAGAATGGGTAAAAAACACGTGCAATCAGCAATAACGTTTAATAGTTATTTTTAAACACGTTATCTAAAAATTATTTTACTATTTCCATTATCATACACGCACACAAACACGTGCGTGAAATGCTAAACACAAAAACTGAAAGAGTAGATATCTTTGTGAGGAGATCGCACAAGTCAAAAGTCACACAAATGCTCTAAATTCTTATTAATCTGTGAGTTAATTTGATTGCAATGTTGTTTTTGAGTATCATATTAACGTTTTATATCGTTTTTGTTTATTTATTTGTTCGTTTGATTTATTTTAGGTAATAATTTTAGAATACATTTCTGTGTAACTGAAATTAAGGCTGCATATTTTGAACGCATAATTGCCCCCTTATAGTATAGAATTGCAGATTTTGTAAAGTTAAGAATTCCTTTTTATTACAAAACTAAATAAAATTTCTTTCCGATCTCGAAACATAACCCTTCCTCTTTGTAAAAATAACTTTATACGAAATAAAAAGTAGATTCTAATAAATCGAATATAAGACAATTATTGTAGTTACAAAAACAAAATGAATCTTAATAGTATAAAGTAAATCAACTACTATGGGGCAAGGAGAAACGTTTTCATTGTCACAGCCCGAAATTCATTTCTCACGAAACCTGAACATGCACCGTAGTAAAATTCTATGTATTCGTAAATTACATTCGAACAAAAATAAATCAGGGTAGCTAAAAATGCACAATTATAGGAGATACGAAAAACAGTTATGCCTGAGAACGAGAAAAATGAACGCTTTTTTGAAATTAATTTTTAATAAACTATCAGGCTCATATTTATTTCCTTTGTTATACTATAAGGTATTTTCTTCCTCCTTTTCGCGTCCCTTCGGGGTGTAATTGGAAGTATATTCGAAACGTATTCGAGAGGTCCAGGGTTCGAGCACCGGAGAGGGTACTGCACATTTTTCACGTCTACCCTGTTAAATAAAAAATCTCATGAGTCTGCATGCCATTTAAACTGCAAATTCAGTCAAAGTTGTTTAGTACAAGTTTGAGTTTAAAATTTTATGTTTCTATTAAACTTCAAATTGACAGTAGTTGACAACAGGTTCTGTTGTCAACTACTGTTGTTTAATATTCATGTAAAGGCCACCAG
>KK116629.1:318395-366167 GCA_000611955.2 Stegodyphus mimosarum | reverse complement strand
CTATTATATCTATTATATTTGTATGGGGTCGTCAAGAAACTCGCAATCATAAATGGGGTCGTGAATGACAAAAGTTTAAGAAGCCCTACTTTAGTACGATCTTGGCAGAATTTCTGCTTCCGTGGAGATTGTGGTGATTTCCACGTTGGCGACGCTCTCTTGGCTTGCGGCTCCTACAAAAAACACCATTTCTCGTCTCCAGTAACAATTCTGCCGAGTAGGGAAGGATCTTTGTTAACAGCCGAGATTAGGTCTCCCATTTCCATTCGGATTCCCAACTGGTCTACGTTTAACATACGGGGAACGATGCGTTGACACACCCTATGCATGTTAAGATCCTTAGTCAATATAAACTGATATGTGGCCTCTGATATCCCAACTGAAAAGCTGTTCCAAATAGCTTCTACTATTTGGCAAATTGTTTGCTACTTGTTCGCACGTACTGTCGCAAACACCTTTTTGATGTTTTCATCGGTCCGCGAAGTTACAGGACGGCCACAGCGTTCGTCGTCTTCGGCCCTGCCTTCTCTGAAACGAGGATGCCACTAAAAAGCTTGCGTTCTCGATAACGTTTCACTTCCGTACACATGCTTCAAGATTTCGAAAGTTTCCGTAGCATTCTTTCCCAAGCGAACACAAAATTTGATATTGATTCTTTGCTCAATTAACGCCATTTCTTTCTACCGCCGCTTACTAAATGCACCTGCCTACAAAAAACGCTTGTCGCCGCGCATGTGAGTTGGAACAAACCACTTTTAGAAAATAGGAAGAATGTAGTAACACAAAAACGTTCTCGTAGTCGAGCTACTGCAAAAAATTTTTACGTTATAGACTCAGGCCGGGAACTTTTGAGCAGTTTCAACTATGAGCAGTAATATTTAACCCTTAATTTTTTTTAACAATATACTGTACTGATCTAAAACACAAATGCAAGACAATTTACGCTATAATATGCACATTATGTGTTCAATTATAATTTGTCTACTTGAGGACTGCGCAAGGGAGGTTGTCCTAAACAAGTTTTTTCTTGATCATTTTCCGGCCTTTTCGGCAGACACTCAGGGTACACTCCGATGAAAAGAGGAAGTTCTTTAATATAAGCCTGATGTTTCATCAAAAGTGAAGGTTTCCGCAATGGATTAACGGTCCGTGTCTGCATGAGGAAGTAAAGAATTGAGTTTGTTTATAGTGGAACATTGTAAAACTTATTATTAAGCGTAAAACAAAACTATCTACGAAATATACAAAAAGAAAGAGAAAAATGTGTGCGTTAAAAGACGAAGTAGATGATGGTGTCTTAGTGATTTACAAAAACCAGTTTACTTATTTATAATGCGTGTTAGTCTTTTAATACTTAATTTTATTTGTGTAAGCAAATGAGCTTATTTTTCAGATTAAGATGTTTGATAACACAAGTAAATTATGAACAGTTTTTTTTTTAAATTTTGATTACAATATAGATTAATCCTCATTCATTTTCCCTTTTTTTCTCTTTTCCAATTGCTCTCTGAATAGCAGTGATTTTGAGTTAACATCAGACATCGTGGCCGGTTATTATCCCAGTAAATTGAGAGTTAATTGCATACAGAGTGGACAAAAAATCCACAAAAACTTTTTAAAAAAAAGGAGGATGGAAATAACAGGCTTTAAAACAATACGTACGATAAGAATGTAAGCATTGACTGGAGTTTTTGTTCCTTCCTTCTAAGAGGGAGAACAAAATCAATTAAAGAAATAAGTAGCTTACAGGTAGCGCAGTTAGCAGTGACTTGACAGTGTTTAAAATCCTGTATATATTTGATACTTTGTCGGGCAAGAAATTGGAAAAACTCAAAGAAGAGTTAGAACTCTTTTCTACAAAGAAAATTAAAGATAATTCACATTAAACTTCATGATGCAGATGATTATCGTGTGACAACCAAACATCTGGAAATATAGGAATTCCGTTTCATGCAAATATTGTCAAGTCCGAAAAGCCTATAGAGGCAATAATCAAGCAACTATTCCCAAACACTGCAATTTCTGATATCGAAGACGAGCTGAAAAACTTCTAAACATTCCCTTTTACAAGATAAAACAGCTATCAAAGTATAAAAACAGCTGTAACCGCTACCCATGTTTCTGTGGAAATTCTCGGAACAGAGAAAGACAAAAATATCTACAAACTCACATAACTTCTATTTATGAGAGTTTTAGTAGAGGCCTACCTCTTAAAACCTCGCTTTGTTCAATATCATAGGTGACAGCCAGCAAGTGTACCTCAATAAGCACAGATTTATGAAGTGCGTTCAAAATTTTCCAACAATATGAGCAAAGCAAAAGACAAGGCAGGGGTCAATGCATCCTCTGTAGTGCGGACCATATCTCAGAATATAAAGGATATTAAAGCGTTCTGAAAATAATAAACAAATAACAGCTTCATTTAAACTCCCTGCCACTCTCAAGAATAATGATAATAATTTTCCGAAACTTAGTTCCCACCAAGACCACAGAACTGGACCCAGGGTAAAAAAAATTCAAAGAAATTAGAAGCTAGAAGAAAATTTTCAAAATAATTCCAAATGAAGAGGAATCTCTACGTCTGGAGAAAGCTTGACAAACTGTCTGAACAAGCTAGAAAGCTATTAACAAAGTACACAAACTCTCGCTCTATCACAGAAAAATTGCACCTTATCAAAATTAATTTGATATTATCAAAATTTTAACAAAATTCCAACATGAACTGTGCAACTAATTTGAATCAGGTACACAGCAGTGGGGCAGAAAACTGTTACAAAGTTTCATTTCTTAACGCGAACGGCATTAAAAAGCAACTTTAAGAACTATGTCAAAAACACAGCACTGATGTATTACTGCTAAATGAAACTCATCTTTGACCTGTGATAAGATCAAATTACATGGTTTTAACATATTTCGCACGGTACAGAAACCATAACCGAGATGTGGACATCTTATTAAAAAATTATTAATCTTATTAAAAATCATCTTGAATACAGCTGTTACTTATTACCGACTCCCTTACACATTGAAGCTAGTGCAGCTCTCATTTATGTGCCACCAATGAAGCATTTTTATTTATCTCTGCATATAATCCACTAAACCACGTGATGTCGAATCAGAATCTTCACAATCTTATTAGCGCCGAAGTACTGACAATAATTAAGGAAGATTTTAATTCAAAGAGTACAACCTAGCACTCCAAATATGCCAACACCAATAGTAGAATCCTGCGGATTTTTGCTGACCAAAACGGTATAAAAATAGCAGGACCTAGTACATCTACGAGAATACACCACTCTAATATTATAGCATAAAATTAATAAAACTCTGTGAGTTTGTCACATGCTAATGAAATCACAGAGAACTTGAATAACTGTAATACAGTGATACGGTTTGGACACGAAAATGTTTGGTTGGTACACGATATTTGTTCGGAATACAACTCGATTTCGACGAGTCACAACGCGGGCGCTACACTTATTTACTTCTTTCGAGAAAATACTACGACTGATCATAAGCTCAGTACGCCTGTTGTTCTTATTCAGTAACAAACCCGCGTATAATTCTAAATTTTCAAATTAGTTTGGTTTTTAGGGGGCAGGGGGCGAAATTTTTGTAAATTCCTTAACCATGAGTTTTAGAAAATTTAATGAGAAGCAGCGAAGAAATTTATTAGGATCACCATGTAAGAGAAAAAAATGAGATTGTTGAAAAATATGAAAATGACATGCATATCCGAGACTTGGCTACAGCATACCTTACGCCATGTAAGATGGTGTTTGCGACTGTGAAAAACAAAGACACTATTAAACAAACTAACGCTGCACCAATGGAAGTGAAATCAATTACCAAACAAAGATAGAGCATGCTGAAAAATTTCTTTTCATCTGAATAGCAAGAAAAACATTTATGTATAGTACCATGTGCAGTACTTCATTTACGTACAAGTATATATTTCCCTCACTGCACTTGTATTTTAGTATTAACAGGGTTATTACAATAACAATTGGGTTTTTTATAAGAAAGGATTCATTATTTTTTCTTTATTTCTTATTGGTAAAGTTCGTTTGATAGAAGTCAAAGATCTGGAAAGGTTTAAAAACGTATAACGAGGTATCATTGTATATTAAACGGGAATAGTTAAAGTATTATGTTACAAGGTAGTAGAAGGAAAATATGGATATCAGTCAGATTTATTGACTTTAATCACATTGGATAAAATTATGACTGTCTCATTCAATAAGTTTTTCCTTGTAAGCCTTAACTAGGAAAAATGACAGTATACAGAGGCTGTTCGCACATTTTTAGACGATTTCGGTAAGCGGTAATAAAAAATCGTTTGCTGGAAAAGAAGTGATTGCAATTGTACTATGTTTTTAAAAGTCAAAATTATCGTCTGTGGCTTGAAAGTTTTGTTTTTATTCAAAATGGCGAATTTTAACAAAGCAGTGGTTCAAAGGCTACATTTACGCTCTTTCCGAAAAGAAATATGCATACTCCGTTATCCAAAAACGATGTGAGAGTCATGGTTTTGTCGTCGTGGAATGAGCGTCGATAAGTAATATTATCGACAAGAAAGGAAAAAAACGTCAAATTGGAACCTCAAGAGGGACAAAAATTCCAAACAAGTATCCAAGTAAAAAACGGACATCTTCGACTATTGCGAAGGTACGTTGTTTAATGTTAAATGAAAATCCCCTTAGTCGAAGGACAGTTGCAAAATCATTAAAATGCTCGGTGTCCACTGTAAACAAAATGTTAAACATTGATTTAAATCTTAAGAAAGCGAAAAAACGCGATGTGCATCGTCTTCTTCCAAAGCATATCGTTCAACGCAGGACACGCTGCAGAATTCTATATGAGAAACACTTATCCAAAGAAAAATGGAAAACAGTTGTCACAATAGATGAAGCATGGGTGTATTTAAACGACTGTAACAAAAAAAGAGCCATTTATTATCATAAAAGGGAAGAAAAAAATTTAAGTACATAGTTCAAAGAATCAAAAGAAAGCTTTCCTAAGGGATTCATGATCGTTGCTGGTTTTCCTTATAATGGCAAGTTAAAAATAAAGAGAGTGCAAAAAATGTCAAGATTAACTCCAAATACTATCAGGAGCATATTTTATCCCCAATTTTCCTGAGTGAAATACCATCGCTTTACCCGCAGTGCCATCCATTTGTGAGACTCCATCAGGACGAAGGTAGCAGTCACACATCAAAATCCACTGTAAATTTCCTAAAAGAAATGGAACAAAAACTGGTATCAAGGCCATACCCTTCACTGATATCCCTACTAAATCTCCCGATGTGTCACCTATGGATTTTTGTGCTTTCGGACTTTTAAAAACTGCATTATCCAAACGTTGTCCCAAAACCCTAACAGGACTCTGGAAAGCTGTTCGGGAGGAATGGGATAGAATACTTCTTCTGACACTTGAAAAGGCGTTATTATCCTGGAAATTGCGGTGTCGAAAGATAGTTCAGAATAAGGGATGTCAAATAGAACATTTAAAGCACAAGAATTTTATGTAGCTTAGTTTTGTGAATACAATATACATCGTCTAAAAAATGTGCGAACAGCCTCTGTATATATTTTTCAGTCATAATTGCATTGTTCGAAAGAATACAATTTCAAGAAGGTACAGCGAAACCTCGGTTCGTGAATTTAATTCGTTCCTGGACTTTTGTCAACCAAAACAATTTTCCCCATGGTAATTAATAGAAAATGGATTAATTCGTTTCTGAACCACAGATGATTGCTTATTTAAATTTTACAGCAATACTTTCTGTAAAAATTCATGGTGGAAAATCTCTAAAAATCAATAAATATAAACAAATAATAAATCAATAAATACAAAAAAGATAAACGCAATGTTAAACAGATAAAATAGATGAAACCGTAATTTAATTTTACTGTACCTGTACGAAAGAGAGGGGATGGCATAAATGGAAAAAGACGAGAAATATGTTATTGTTTAAATGCAAAAATGCTTTCCATAAACATACCAGGCAACGAAATGTCTTTTAAAGACGTCTTTTATCTTTTCTTTGTTTCTAACCGCCACTCAGTTTTGCTTCAGACTCACTGGGCCTGCATTTCACTCAAACTTGCTCAATGTGACTTGTTGCGTACGTTTTAAAATGTTTCTAAAACGAGAAATGGCACCTGTCACAAGAAAATCGTATGTTGAAGCTTGCTGCTATTTTATTATATAGTTGCATGAAAACTTTACATCTTCCCATTTTGCACAAATTTCCAGAATGAAAGAATCTAGGACCACTTTTTCGTACTCTTCTTCTGAAGGAATTTCTCTCAGAATCGTCTTCTATTGCTACTTCTAAAGTTGTTGTAATTCTTTCTTTTTGAGATAATTTGTATGGTTCTCTAGTAACTCCTTCACATCTTCATTGTTAACTTCCTAGCCCTGGTTTTGTCTAGAGACACACTCTTATACAAAAAAAAAAAAAAAAAAAAAATCCGAAGTGTCAAGGCGCTTAAAGTCAAATCTGAGGATAATTTCTTCCAGGCCGAATTCGTTTCCTGCAAATCTCTTGTTACCAGACTTTTGTTAATGAGATTTATGCAATGAAAAAAAAATTAAATAATATTTCTATAATTGGCTGAGTTTTAACTGTGGGACGTAGATTACCATAAGAGACAACTTTGAAAATAATATGTTGCTGATTTGAGTCTTCGTAACTCAAGACAACGTTCTTCACACGAGGCGGTTCTTGTTCAGGTAATTTGTCTGTAAACCGAATTGTTCGTGATCCGAGGTTTCCCTGCATATTGAACAGATGTGTTAAAATTAGCAATGATTCAAATTAGTTCTTACTCCGCGATTAATTCTTAAAAGGAATGCAAAGTAACTCTTACTCCGACTTTGAACAGTGCTTTCAAGTTGTGCCGTTTAGCAAAATATATCACTGAAATTATGCATTTGCTTTTAATCTTTGTTCTTCTAAAAAATCGGATTTAAATTTACTAATTATTACAATTTGTTACAGTATTTAAATTAAAACATTGTTAAGAAGTTTTCCAAAGACTGGAGGATTTGGAACAGCTTAAACGGCATTATTTTATCCCCTACAACGTTCTCTTGAAAATGCGAAGATTCTCATATCCCAGTATATACACTGCTGGCCACCGTAAATGAAACACCCTAAAGGAAGCCTGCAATAACATGAAATTTACAACATGCATTAGCGGAGGTGAGATATGCAAACGATTAGAATTTCAGCGCAGGATTCGAGTCTGGATATACCGAGGAGAGAGGATGCTGAACAGCTGCGTTATGCACCGCCACACTGGTTCTGCACCGGTATGGGGCGGTATTGGATATCACTCTCACACTCCTCTAGTACGCATTGCCGGTACTTTAAACAGACAGCGCTACATCTCCGAGCCAGTTATCCTTTCTTACCTTCAGGGTTTGCTCACAGCCACATTTCAACAGGATAATGCGCGACCACATGTGGCACGCATTGTCCAAGGGTTCTTCGTCAATCGCCAGATTGAATTGCTTCCCTGGTCGGCTCGCTCTTCGGATCTTTCGTCGATTGAAAACATGTGGTCCATGGTTGCTGAACGATTGACCCAGATTACATCCCGAGCTGCCACACCAGATCAACTTTGGCAACGTGCGGAAGCTGCTTGGTCTGCTGTACCCCAAGAAAGCATCCAAAGTCTCTTTGAATCAATGCCGAGGCGTGTGGCAGCGGTGATCTCCAACAATATCGGCTACTCTGGCTACTGATTCTAGAAGGAACAACACTTCACAGAAATCTATAAATTTAATCATTTGATACTTGGTCAACATGTTATCTACTAAATAAATTTTGTTGTGATATCTCTTGTCTTTCTTGGTGTTGCAATTTGGGTGGCCAGCAGTGTACATTAATCTAATTCAAACTCAGATGCTTGCAGCTTATAACTCAGACAGTGCTAAATAATAGAGTCAATAATTTTAATTAATACAATCAATCCTACACTAGTCTTCAAATAGCTTAAATTTCTCCATTTTTACTTATGAATGATAAATCAAAAGAAGGGATCTGCAGAGAATTTTGCTTTGTTTCCAATTACAAAATATTTTGCATCCGAAGAAACATTTCAAAAATAAAAATTTCATAACAGAAGATATTTATGTGTTTAATTAGAAAATTCTAAAAATACTGCAACATTAAACTCAAGTATAATTCCTATTATTTGTCAGCACTTGTTGTTCCTCAATGGCATGTCGGGTTCTGAGGACTTATGAATACAATCATAGGTGGACGAGAAGATGCCAAGCCTTAACTGCCAACTTTTGCAGAATACCGTTTTAATTTTGTTGGTCAGAATACACGGTCGCGAACGTTTTTTCTATGTCACCAGCCTCTCAACAAAACTTTCTAACTGGTGGATTTCAGAACGCTTATAGTGCAAAGATACAATACAATCACAAATGCTTATGCATTATTTGAATCTGACTGCCTTTGTTCGATGGCTAGACTTCACTAATCTGTCGCCTATCAAACCGGCTTGCCTAGAGTTGAAAACACCTCCAGTCGTAATCAGCAACATTTTTTACTTCCTCGTACGGAGTAAAAAGGAGTCATTGTAATCGCGAAAAATTTCGATTATCATATGGATTTAGAAGAATTTTTTTATGGCTTTTGCACGTACGTACATACATATGTACGTAATTATATATCTCTCATAACTCAAAAACAAGTAGCTTCAGCACATTGAAATTTTGTATATAGGACTGCTATAACTTGCAGATGTGCACCTCCTATTTTGGTTGTAATCCACTGAACCTAAAGTATGTAAATATATGTCTATACATATCCCCTCTGTTACTCGGCTCAAAGAGCTCAGTTTCTTTATACTTATATGTTTGTAAATTGTGCACTTTTTGCTTTAAAAATGATTGAATTATGTTATTCTTATCTTCCGGTTAAGGTTTTTATGCTTTTAGTTAACCTGCATGTTATCGTTGTAGAATTATCAACAATTCAAAAGTTGTTTAAGTGCGGCTAAGCCTAATCTTTTTGGCCATAGCAGCCATATTTGTTTACATTTGAAACTTAGCCGGATAGTGGGTTTGTTGAAAATGTAGAGAAACTAAGCTTCGCAACAACAAAGTCTTCTTTTATTATTGCGATTTAAATTATGCTTAACCCATTTTAGATTTATCATTCAAGTTATTCAATTATCCCATATATTGACTCAGCATAGTGTCCACAACTAATTAAGTCAGTTTCTACACCTTCAGTGCCTTTTTGCCGAGTGAGACCAAAAGTAAACCAGTTTTATGCACCGAAAAATCGACCTTCTTGCCCGCTGGTCAAATTGCTTGTTTTTGCGTAGAACCTATAATTTTAATTGTAAAAATTTTTTTAATTGTTTTAACTGCATTTAGTGTTTTATTTTTTTCTATATCTTTCAATTTTTAATATAAATATTTTGAGTTTTTATGTATTTTTGCCTTGTCGCGAAGTCAGCGGTGAATTAATTGAATTAGAAATATATCTCTAATGAAATTCGAGGGAATAACTTTAAATGAAAGGAAAAAATGCGTATAATTTAATTTTTCGTACAAGCAGACATGTGGTATACACATCAGATTTTTTTAATATGCACTCCAATTTCAAGCAAACAGTTGGATGCCATTTTGGGAAATATCAAAATATATATAACAAACTTCACACACACACGCCAAGAGGGGGGTAAAGGTTGGTGATATAATTTCGGCAAAGGAAAAAAAAATTAGTTGGCGTTTCATCAGGAAATACCATACACAACTCGAGGAAACAAACAAAAAAGAAAAAAAAATAGCATTGGGGAAAAAGGAAAAACAAAATGCTTCTTTTTAATGTCTTTATCATTAAAGTATGCAAAATTAAAAAATGAAACAGAGAATAGAATGAACAGAAAAAATTAAAAAGACTGCCCTGATGCGTGCTGACCTTTCCGATGTTTCCAAGTTTCTGCTTGTAAAGGTTCGCTTGCAACCTTGAACTTACACAAATGTAGAAACTTTTCCATTCGCGCTGTTCTTTCAGAATGAACCGGTTCTTCTTCAGAAAACGAAAGTTCCCGCTTGATGGTTCCTTATGCGTTCGGTGGTCTTATAAACTTTCGTAACCCTTGTAAATAACCTTGAAATACAGACACGGACGCTGCGCATAAATTGAGTTTGTGAAAAAAAAGGGCAGATATTGAATTCAGCTGTTGAGAACTGCTTAAAATAAGGACATCGCGTGATTTATTATCCGTTTTAAAGTTTGATGACAAAAATGCCAGTAAACTTTGAGCTTCATAAACAAAATCTCCAGAACTTCTGTTTTTGTCCTTGTTTTTTCTGTTAACCTTTATTTCGCGTAAAAGAAAAGTCTGTAGAACTTTAGTTTTTGGCCTTGTTAGCGTCTTTCTTAAAACACTCAGAACTTTGTTTATATCAAGTGTAACATCTTAAAATAACAACTCAGTATCTACAATTTCGCATTTTTTATACAAAAAATGCATGTACGTTTTCGGCTGCCGAAAGACTCAACGCTCAACATTGCAGAGATACAAAAAGTGCATATACGTACTTTTTCGACTACTGAATGACTCAGCTCTCAACATCGCAGAGAAAAATTCCAAGGATTTGGCCTCAGTAAATTAACGAAAGAAAATAACTCGCTTTCTAGCTAAGGTAAATTTTTTAAGGAAAAAAATTCTTGTTTGTTAGGTGAACTTAGAGCAGAAAATTCGAGCGTCCGCAGCCAACGGCAGCTCTGCCGGTCGTTTCGATCTTCCTAAAAGGATTAAAAAAAAAAAAAGAGTAGAAAAATAAACTGCAATCTTTACTTTAAAGAAGAATAAATTCAAGTGGTAAAAGTCACTCTGTTTGTATGCTTTTAAGATAATCAATAGCCCATAACAAATAACTGTTTTGCAGTCATTCTGATCTTTATATGAAAACTATTGGAAAAAATCTTAGGCGCAAGCATACCCAAACTTTTGAATATAAACTTTTGAAGAAAAGTCTATCTGTATTAGTTGATATTTATTTACGAATATGAGAAATATGTTAGAAGCTCAACGAATGTTGGGCAGAATTAAATAATGCTTTGATTCTAGAAAAATCGTTCCTTTAAGAAAGAAGAGTGCATTTCAGGAATTTCTGAGAAACTGAGAATATCGTCATGAAGACCCAGGAGACAGATGAACATTTCAAGCTGAGTAGCTGTAAAAAGTGTCGGGATTGTATATTTATGTTCATGAAATTGACAAGGCTCATAATGATCTGATCTTAGGACATCGAAATCTTGAGATTAAGGCAACATACGAAAAACGTGCAAATATCAGGGAACAGTTAAATTTGGTACTCTGAAAATTATAATTTTTCTTTAAAGTTTTTTTTTTTTTTTTCAATTCTTCTTCTACCTCCCCCCCTCTTTTTTTCTTGAAATGTGAGTGCGTGTATTTCTAAAAAATTCAATGCACAAAATATTAAAGTACTTAAATGTCTCTTGAAATCGTGATCGCAGTTTAAGAAATTTCCGAATGAGATAACTTTTTAAACTACCATAATCACAGTTTTGTCAGGGAAATAATGATCTTTTAAAAAAACTATATGGAGTTTAAACAATTATGCGAGCTTCGTAGAAAAGAAAAAGAGGAAAAGATAAGGAGAAAAAAAAATTCATAGCTGAAGTAATATACCAAATATATTCCTTTCTTATACATCAAAATTATCTGCGATATCATTAAAATTTTGGGAGAATGTGTATGGTTGCTACTAAAAACAGCTAAACTATTCAATTTTCAAAGGTGCGAATTTTTGAAAATACCTCTTAATTTTCAGAATTAGAAAGCCATCAAATATGTTGAATCGAAATAAAAAAATAAAACAATAATAAATAAAATTACGAATAATTATTAATTAAAATGTTATAAAATATAAAGAGGTAAATAGAAATAACAAAAGTTTAAGTTAAACTAATGCTAACTAAGTAATAACTAAAGTTAAAACAATGCATCGCAATAGTTGAGTAAAATAATAAAGGGAATTAAAAATGAATAAATTAATCGCAGCAAGACGTAGTACTCAAGATTATAAAAAGGCAAATCGTATTTGGACCCACTACTCTTTCCAGTGATGTCACCTGTCTCCTTATTGCTTTTAAATTATTAGTCCAAAGGGATTTAGTCCCGAAGGACTATTACTTTCGTTTTGCGATTTTGCGTCGATTCACTCTGAATGCCCGTTTCACTTTTCGAATTGTTGCCACTAAATGTTATCGCTCTGCATTAAATTTTAAAAAATGAAAAATCTGCATAAATGTATGCATGTTTCTCGCATTGTGATAAAACCTAGAGCCATCGAATTTTGAATGACGTAATCCTACTGCGAATATGGGCATCTGGAAGCCCTAATTTTGAATTTGAAATTTGCTTTATTATCGATTTTATGTTTTGTAACATTTCAACGAATTTCTGATTAACAAACTAAATGATTTCAAAGCGAGCAATGGCAACACTGTACGGAAAAAAAAAAACATTTTTATCTCCAGCGCACGAGACTTACGGAAATTCTAAAGATATGTTCATTTTAAAATGATTTTGCGATATTGATTTTGAACTGAATTTTATGGTTTGAGTACGTAGTACATGATATTTAATAAAAAAGGTAGCACACGAAACGTTCAAAAAACGCGCCTTTGGACGTAATTTAAAATCTGAAATCTTTCAGATTTTTTTTTAAAATTTTATTTTTAAATTATTTAAATATTTTTTAGAAGACAGGTAAAGACAGAACTCCATGAAGATAGGGTAGTACACGCAGAGATACATTAGCCACTAAGCAAAATAAACACCTGTGTAGAGCATCAAGGAAAAAGGGCATCACAAAATGGTCCTCAGATACTCAAGAAAGGAACACTACAAAGATTTCCCACTGCCGATTTTACCATGAAATATATGAAACGGGTAAACCAAAACCGACAGAGACAAAATGGGGGGGAACGGCGTAAATTCATATGGAGGCCACCAACATCTTTTAAGTGTTTAGGGGCTTTAAAACTCTTAATTCGGTCCTGAGTACAGCACTGGCGTAGCTAGGGTTTCCAGCTCCCGGGGACAACTGAAGAATTTGCGCCACTTTCTGTATGCCAAGAATGGAAAATATTTCATTAAAAAATTTCGTAGCATCAATTTGGCGCCGCCTGGATACTGCGCCCGGGGACAGATGTCCCCCTTGCTCCACCCTAGCTACGCCACTGGAATATAGGGAGTAATTGATGAAGCCTATAAAAATTCCTCTTCCTAAAGCTGCGCTTCGACACGGAAACTTCTTCCCCAAATCTCAACTTTTCTCGTGCATTTTGCTTTTCCGCGTGAAAATGAGGCCTACGTTCAACAGATAGTACTAATGCAAATTTTGTTAGTTCCTAAAAGATGTGCTGTAGTGATAAAATAATATTTTTGTTAAAACTGTGATTCTGTTGTATAAGAAAGTACCGGGGCTCATCTTACTTGAGGGCTCACAAGCTGTCCGACTTAAATAAAGATTTCCTTCAAAAATCAGCGTAAAATGTATAAAGGTAGAAGTACCAGAATTCCATGGAAGCCTCTGCAGCAGAGGTGAAGCGAAATAAATAAAATAATAATAAATAAAGCAACATATTATTAGTTAAAATAGTTAGTTATAGTAGTTAAAATTAAATGAATGTAAGGAGGTCAATAAAATAATAAATTGATGGTAAAGCAGTAAAAATTAAAACAGCGTAAAAATTAAATAAAATAACAAAACTAATGAAAAGTGAAGAAATGAATAATAATGAATAAATTTAAAATGTATCATCCGAATCAAATGAAATGGTGAAACAAATGTAAGATGTATATAGTAACAAGACATGGTACTGGGATAAAACGGAAAGATAAATATTTTTAACAGCATTCTTTGCGGTCAGATAAAATTGCTTCTTTGTTTTGGCTTCTAATCCTTTGAAAGCCTTTTTTGACTAGATGAGTACAGTCCATAAAATTTATTCTCCCTCAAAGGATCACGTTTCCACTTAGCTGTTCAAATTTTCTTTCATTTCCTACGAAAATGAAACATATATTCCTAATCTATTTACATTTTTATTAGGTACTAAATAAACACTGTGTTCTTCTAATTTTGATTTGGTATGATTCCACATACTAAGCCAGCCATCCAACCGGCATAGTGGTTCGCGTCGCTGACTGCCGTACAAGACATGGATGTTTGTACATGTATAGTGTCCGTGCGGCATTGGGGGGCATTCTAAATAGGCGGCGAGCCGAAAGCCCTCTCGAGAGATTAGTGGGAGGGGAAGAAGGGTGGGAGACTCTCGGACCAGTCCCCCGAGGTGCTCTCCATCAAAATTTGGGGGGAGGGAGCAAACTGAGCTAAATCCCACTGTTACCTGTAAGGTGCTCAAGGCTGTTGCCAACGGCAGGCGTAAACTTAGCTCCTTGCCACGAGGAATTTCTTGGCGATATTACGAGATGCTTACTATTAAAAGGTAAATTGCTATTAAAAGGTATTTGGTAGCACCATCATTTCTTGTTCAAAATTAATACCAGTCAGCAGTTATTTTTCGAGTTGAGCTACACTGCCCTCCAAAAGTTAAGAAACAGCATGTTTTTCAAAGCTCACCATTACAAAAATGTCAGTAAAGTTTAAATTTACAGTTCATATGCATAACAGTAACGAAGTTTAAGAAAAGATATACAAAAGCAATAGCTATCCCTTTTATTTTGTGGAAATGAATACTTACATAGGGAAAATATGCAAAAACTGTAATTTTTGTTCACGAGTGTTGATCTTTAGTTGTTTTTACAGTTTCTAGGACAATATCCAGGAGAGAGTATCAATGTCCAGGAGAAGTCGTTTGAGGTGGCGGTTGATCGGATGAATGGAAATGGAGATGTCACAAGCTGATGCTGCTAGACGATTCAATGTCTCTCGCAGTGTGACCCACCGACTATGGAATCAGTTTGAATTGAGGATTCTATGTCTAGAAGACATGTTCCAGGCATACCTAGAATTACAACATCTGCGGGAGACCGTTATTTAGCTCTTTCGCCCCGAAGGAAGAGTAACATTACTGCGCCTCAGCTCATGGCAATTCATTTAGTGCCAACAGGAACAAGCTACTATAGTGTGAAGACGCCTGCACAATACAGGTCTGCATGCAAGACGACCAGTTGTTTGTGTCCCCTTGACCCGAGGATACAGAGGTGCCTGTTTTATGTTGAGCAAGAGAACGCGTCTCCTGGACCAGTCAACAATGGGTGTCTGTTCTCTTCACAAACAGGTTCACATTAAAGAGTGATTGAGGTCGTCAGCTGATCTGGAGGGAACAACGCACCAGATACAAGCAATCCATTGTGAAAAGACACAGTTACAGAGGTGGTGAAATAATGGTTTGGGCTGGGATCTCTCTCGGTGGTCACACTGACTTGCATTTGTTCCATGGAGGAAGCTTGACAGGTGTGAGATATCGACATGCTCAATATGTCTTCCCATATACAGTTACTATTGTCCTGGATTTTTTTCTGATGGACGACAATGCGCGATCGCACCGAGCTCGGATTGCTAAAGAATATCTTGAGGGTCACATTGAGTAAAGGATTGAATGGCCAGCTCAATCCCTAGATCTGAATCTGATACAGCATCTTTGAGACTACCTTGGAAGACAGGTTGCTGCTTTAAGTCGTCCTCCAAGGTCGTTAGATGAGCTTGAACAAGGATTACTCCGTGTCTGGTAGTTGCTTCCCATTTCGCTGACCGACAACTTAATTGACAGCATGGAACGTCGCTGCCGCCAATGTATTGCAGCTAGAAGTGGACACATTCCTGTTTTTGTAATGTTACCACCCAATTTTCCTAAAAAAAACTGTGATATACTGTTTCTCGAACAGAAGATTTGTGCAAAGGGTGCAATTTTTTGTTGTAATTCATGTTTGTGCTGAACTTTAGAAACATTCGATGTCGCATTCATTAAAGAACTGTTTAGTGAACATGTCCTGTAAATTTCTTGTTTCTGTGTTGCTTCATTCTCAAATTAGAAGCAAAAAATAACTTGTTCCTTAACTTTTGGAGGGGAGTGTATTTTTTATTAGAAAAATAATAACTTCTTCGAAAGTTTCGGATTTTTAACATTTCAATTACCAGAATTTCAAATCTGGAGCATTAAACTTGCAGCGAACACAGTGAAAATGGATAATGATAATCTTTTTAATTTGTTAATTTAATGAATATAAAAGTAGTGAAGTAATGAAATAATTAAACGAATATAAAGTGAAAGTATTTAACTCTGTCACAACTTAAGAAAGAACACTTGAATTTAAAAATGAGTGTTACGTAACACTGGTTACACTTTCTTAATTAATTATTAAAATGTAAATTTAAATTTTTTTTTGAATTGAATGTCTTTGTTATTAAATAATAAAATTGTTAATATTAATTTGAAAAAATATATTGTCAAGTGTGCCTTAAAAATAATAATAACTGAGTAATAAATAATTTATAAATGAAATAACATATCAATGATAAAATAAAATCGGTTAATTGTCAAAATATTAAAAATTACGAATAAGCATTTAATATCAGTTAAAAAAGTATTAAAAAGTGACACTGGTTATGCGTCATTTGTCGTTTACCCTACTCTGAAGTTAGGAATTTTTCTCTCTGCCGTGTTTTGTTAATGATTATAATTTTCATTTTATCAAAGTGCTATAATATTAATTGCCAAAACATGAGTAAACCCTGTTAAAAAATTATTTTGAACTATAACTGTTTCTTAAGTCATAAAGCATTTATTTTATATTTAATCGTTTTGATTGGTCAAACTGCCTGTAACATCTACTAGATATAATAAACGTTCTAGCAAATTTCTGTAGATGGCACCACCAGCTATTTTAAGCAACCAACATATAGTTGCACGTTGGGTCGAGAAAAATATCAAATCCTTAACAGAAAGTATCCTAATACATAAAATTAAAGAAAATTCTAAATTATTTTTTTTTCTCAATCTTTATTTGAAAGTTTCGTAATATGGACAGTAGGCAGTTGTTTTTTTACAATGATCTATATTCTATATTATAGGAGATACTTGTTCATTCGTTTTTAATATAAAGAAATGAAGTGAAGAAACGAAATTTACTCTTTTTTCTTTACATAATTTGTAACGCGGTCTTTCCAAAGCTAATGTAATCATAACCATTGTGCGACAATGAAAATCTCAACCTGGAATATCAATGGAATTAGATCTTTGAAAAAAAGCATAGCTTGTGTGCTCAATGAATTATCCAGTGATGTAGTATGTTTCCAAGAAACGAAAGTGTCTCGTAAGATCGTTGGAAATATTTTGTCTTTATTTTAGACATTTATAACTTATTCGGCAGCATTAATGCATTCTTAGTTTAATTAAGTCGTAAAAATTTAATTTAATTATATTGTTTGTTGCCAATATAAATAATTGGCTCTAGTGTAGAATTGGATGCCCCTTGTTTTTTGGCGATGAAACCCCATTTCTGGTTACCATGAGAGTTTTAACATGGTTTTAGCTTCTTGATTTATTTAATTGAAAATAAATCGATGTGCACATGGACAAAGTCAAAATGTGCAGTGACTAAGTTTGTGCAATTCTCTGATGTTTTTTTAAGTGAAAATAGGTCAATGTGTACATGGATACTGAGTTTGTGAAATTCTTTGACTTCTTGTTTTGGTTTTATGTAGCGGCCATCTTGAAATCGTGTCTTATTGGCGCCGATCTTGGCGTCAAAACAGAATCGTCAAAAAACAAGAGGCACCCAATTGTAAACTTTTACCAAATAATTTTACAGGCGGAATGATATTTCTGCTTTGATATGGCTTTTCGGAAGCACTTCCGCAAAGCGCCCGTTGGCGCTTCGCTATTCATTGTTAAAAATTCATAAAAATAACGTGAAAATCCTAAAAAATAATAAGAAATATGTAAAGAAAAGTTTAAATCTGTAAATGAGAACAGCGAAGGTGGTATTTGAACAAAAATCAACGTTAAGAGCAATGGTTGCAACCTTTGAACAAGCGAATCTGTGGAATCTGACGGGCTACCAGGTTTGAACTATTATCGCCAATGTTGGCGGTATTTACATTTACCGGGCGCTTTGCGGAAGTAAACCCGGCATTTCTTTTAAAACTTTCGTAATTAAATGTATTAAATTTAAGGCAAATAATGTGCTTCAAATTAGTCTTAAAATATGATGTGCATTCTGACTTTTTCTGATAAACTTTTAACATTTTCAGGAGGTCAATTACAAGAAAACACTGCTCTCATCAACGGCTATACATCTTATTTCAGTTACCCTAGAAAACAGAGTGGCTACTCAGGAGTGGCCACATATTGCAGTGACAGTTTTACCCCTGAAGATGCTCAAGAAGGATTGTCTGGAGTTCTTGCATCTGGAAGCTGTGATTGTTTGCAAAACTTCTCGTCTGATTTTGAACCATCTTTGAGTGATCTGACAGAGTTAGATTCTGAGGGAAGAGTAATTATCACTTATCATCTCATTAAGTAAGATTTCTTCCACTGTTAATTTGAGCATCAGAAAATGGGTGAATATTTTGTTTTTATCATTATGTGCGCATTGAATTTTTGTCAAAGTATGGCAGCAAATTTTTAACTTTTTGTTCCTAACTTCTGTTCAGAATTACTAAATTATTATCAAGTATATTAGAGATACTGGTGTATAAGAAATCGATAACAGATACGTAGTTAATGAGGACTTTAGTTCTGTTGATGAGATTATATTTTTTTTTTAATTGTGCTCCTTTTTCATTAACAAATGTTTATTATTTTCATATGTAGTCATGTGCAAGCTTATCTGATCATTGACATAGAACTGCTGTTTGGGCCATTTGTGAATGAATATTTCATCTTGCCAGATAGTACTTTTTTAATAAGGCATCCATCTTTTTCATAATTCTTGCATGGTATATCAGCAAATTTTGATTCGATTTTAAATGTATTATAGTATACTAAATGTATCATTCTGTGCAATGTTGCCACCGTGTTTGATACAGTGGTTAGTGATATTGGCTGACAAACTCATGGGTTCAGGTTTGAAACATAGAAAGACATGGATGCTTGATAAGTGTACAGTGTCTGTGTGGTAAAGGGGACACTTAAAATACTGGTGAGCTGAAAGTTCTGTCCAGTGGTTTAGTGATAGAAGAAGACAGCTGGAAGGCTCTTGGACTATCCCATCAGAATTGAGATGAAACTGCACAATTAGTGTGGTGGCACAACACCTTCATGACCAATTGTAAAATTTTGGTGCCCTGCCCACTTGCACTTGTATCGATATAACATGTCCATAAAAACTATATTTGTTATTTGCAAAGCCTAAGTTTCATCAAGAGTAATGCAAATATGCATATTAAAATTATAATGATTATTAACTTGCATTTAATGTAATGTAAATATGCATGTTAAAATTTCAGTAGTTTATATGATTATAAAATAGAGTATTTAGTATATTAACTGACATGAATATCTGCGTTTGTAATAACTGGCCATCATGTATAAGTACAGCTGTTTTCCATAAACAGCATTTTTAATCGTGTTCTGTTTATTTTGACTGTTCCATATTCTTCATCTTTTTTAGTATTTTCCCTTGTACATGGAAAACATCTGCTTCTTGCGGATTAGATTATATTATCAAGCATCAGAAAATGGATAATTCCATTGCATTTCAGTAATTTGTAACTAAAGAATGATTGCTGTGAAAATGAGAAATGCAGACAATAAAAGTAGGAAATTAATTTGAAGGAAACCAGTTACATTTGTGACAGCTATATGATTTACTTGATGGTGCAAAGAATTAATGCAAATTAATTTTTATTAAAAGCTTGATATGGCAGATAAAGCTAAAATAATAAGACAATAAAAGTAACAAATTATTTTGAAGGATGCTACTAATGATTATGATGGCTGTATGATTTATTTCCCATTAGTGAAAAGAATTAAAATTATTATCTGTGAGAGTTATATATAACACAAATGCTAAAAGAGGAGTGAAAATGCTAAATGGAACCAAGTGCATATATTATTAAAATAAGATTATTTGGCCGGATGACAAGTTAATTAAACTGTCATAAAAATTTTCTAATGATATCATTTAAAAATAGCCAAACTGTTTATTAACTGAACACTCATAACAAGAATATTGCATGAATTTGCTTCTCTTCCTCTGCCTAAACTTGAAATTTCATGTATGCTTTTATAATATATCTTAATTTTAAGAACTCGTGGGAGTCAGGAAAAATGTTTATAAAACTGAAATGTTCATGAACAAATATGCAATTAAGAAATGCTACAAACTTATGAGAATCATCATGATGGTCTGTAAAGAAAAAATATATAGCTTCTAAAAAAGAGAGTCCATTGTAAATTGAATCAGTATTAACATCTTGCTAAGAAATATTAAAATAAACTTAAATAAAAATTTCTATTGATGTACTAGCCATCCACTGGGGGATAGCTGATTTTTAAATGGGTTTATTTTTTAAATCTCTGATGTGATTAACACATAATAACCTTTTATGTCTTAGCTATGTATTTGGGGATGGTTAGTACATAAAGCAATTTTTTATTAGATATAGATTCATGTCAGCCTTTCAGCAAAGGGTTTGTGTACTGAATGCAAACTTGTCTTATTTTTTTTAAATATAATCATATATGAAAACTTTCATAATGGGATAAACATAGCATCATAATATTATGCAGAATTATTTCTTATTCGGTGCATAGGAATGAAATTCGTTTCAAGTTTTCTAAAATCAGGCTTCCTTCATACTAGAGGTGGGACCAATCCTAAATTTTCTCAAATCCCCAAAAAGTTCTTAAATCTCTGTAATCTTTCAGGTCCCAAATGTTTTTAATCTTTCATATAATAATAATCATACAAAAGAGGAAAAGAGCCTTTTCTTAATATTAAAAGGTTTTAATTAAAACAAAATTTGAAATCTTATTTAACGAAAAACAAATTTTAAGAATACATTAATTAAAAATAGACTTATATTTATTAAGATATGAGTGAAATTTAGTAAATAATATACACAACTAAAACTGTTCAATTTTTTATGAGCATAATTTGAAAAAAATAAATAAAAAAATTATTTGAGTAGTAGCTCAAACAAGCTCTTACAGCTTTTCATATTCTTTTTAAATCAAAGAGTCAAGCTCTTACAGCTTCTCATTCTTTTTAAACCAAAGTATAGATAGAAGGGAAATTATTTTAAGTGTTAACATAGGTAAGCATTAAGTATAAAATGCTTCTAAAATGCATGTTTTTCATATACTAATTCTTTTAAAGAATATTATTAGTGTTATTTATAACTAGCCTATATTACAATCTGTTTATAAAACTGCATGATTACTGCAATGCTAAAAAATAGAAAAATATTTTTTAATTTCAGTATATAAAACAAGTATAAATAACTGGTGTTCGGTATATAAAGTCAAATATCAATATTATCATCCCAACTTTACATTTTATTTTTAATATATAATGAGCTTATTATGATTGCATTTTATTATTTTAAAAGTTCTTTTTTTTAATTATTTAAAAATTAAATAAAAGTAAAATGCATTCCTTGCAATTTTTTTATGTATGTATAAATATGTAATAAACTTAAAGAATCTAAATTAATTAGTGAAGGTATATGTGTTATTTCACTTTAGAATGCATACATAAATAATAGGTAATACAGTACTCTTTTTGACAACCAAACTACATTTGTAATTTGGTTATTTTGAGTTCTTGACTTACTTTGGTTCTAATGGTGCTAAATAAACAGCAAACACGTGTATATTCCACTTTTTAATATATGCTTCTGTTCAAAGGAAAGAAGTAAGTTAAAAAATTTTAGAAATTAAAATCGAAATAGAATCAAATATCTTATAGTTACCAAACTGAAATGATTTTTTCTTTTATAATGATTCAAATTTATTAAGGTGTAACAAGTTTAAAGTGCTGTAGTAATAAGTAATGCATGCTGTTTTATATGTATCTAGGTACAATGATGAAATTAGACGATTAGCCATCATCAATGTTTATTGCCCTAGAGTGGATCCTGATAAGCCTGAGAGGCATCTATTTAAAATGCAGTTTTGTTTTCTGCTTGAAGCAAAGACAAAAGAACTTTGTAGTAATGGCTGGTAAAAAATTCATGTCATTCTTTATCTAATAATAATTTTTTAAGCCTTATGCATCGAAAGATTTAAAAATCCATTTTTTTAAATATGTGAATTATCAAATCAATAGAAGCTGTCCAATAATTTAACTTATATATTTTCATATAATGATTTAAAAATTTTGTTCAGTAACTACATTTTAGATGGAGTACTATTTCTTTTATGATCAGAATAGTTCTTCTATATTGTTATGACCTGCGATCATAGCTATTTATGATCAAATTAATTTTTAAGTAAATAATTTCGAGGTTAAAATATGTATACTTACAATTAGGCAAATGTTTGGATTTTATATTGATAAATAAGTCATTTTAAAAACCATAGTAAAGCATGGTTCTAAATTTTTATTCATTACATTTTGAATTAATTAACATCACTATTCATCACTTATCATATTTGTTGAATATCATATTAGTTATAACATCACTATATCATATTAGTTGAATAACTAGGTTTAATCTTTGGACTAAGTGATAAAATTCTCTAGTTAGGAGATTATTGATGTGCATTTATGCCTGTATATTTTTAGTAATGGATTTTCACAAAATCTTAAAAAATGTGATTGCACGCTTTGTATTTTGCTTAACATGTGGTGAAATAAAAGTAACTTTTTATCTTTACTATTTGCATATTATTTAGTTTTTAAATGTTAATTTTAAAAATCAGTTAATTTGTGTTGTTTTATATATGTATAATATAACTAGTTTATCTCTGCATAAAGTGGAACTTGGAATTTACAGTGGCTTATGTGATGCATCTGCTTTGAATTCATGTACGTTTCTTGCAACATTTCATGACTTTTATATTATAATGTTGATATTTGATGATATTTTGGATATGTATTAGTTAATGATAACAGTTCCTGCTATCCTCACAGTAGTTTTTGTATTTTGTAAATCGTAGAGGTGCATATTATTGGGGGGAGGAGAAAGAAAGAAGAAACTGATTATCTTGATTTAACTGATAATGAGTTGCAACACAATGCAAGAGAAAAGATGCTATCATTGAAAACATGAAATAACAGTTATTTTCACTTCAGTGTTGCATACTGGCTATTTTGGTAGGAAATCTGTTCTTTATCAAAGAGATGATGATCATTAAGATATTTATTTATTTATTATTATTATGTGTCAATAGTAGGAATTACTGTCTGTTAAATTTATTAGTATCATATGTTGTAATAGTGAATTTTTTACTGCTCTAAAAAGCATTATTAGTGCAATAGAAATATGTTGATATAGGGTGTCGATTGAATATCATAGCTGACAACTCTTCCAGTTTTATGTACAACTCCAGATCTCCCAGTAGATCACCAAATCTTCTGGTTTTTAATTTTTAGCTACCGAAAGTGTTTTTCAGCAGTAAATGAAATTTTTTGAACTAATTTAATTGTGCAAATTTTATTTCCCCATCATACTGATTTTCATTTTAATATTTCTTGCTAAATTTTATTTTATATGAATTATCTTAATCAATATATACATTTTTAGAACTTTATATGAAGCTTCAAGGAATGCTGAATCTGTTAATATTTGCCTTTAATTTCATTTTAACATCAACAAAGGGTGCATTACTAAGTTTATCCACACAATAGAGTATGCATTTTATTTTCATTGTGTTTAAAAGTACTTTGATAAACTAAAGCTTTCCTTCCCTGCTCAGAATTTTCCCAGCATAAAAATGTAAGAAAATTATAAAATGGAATCATCCAAAAAGCTTAAAATTTAGAATATCTAATTAAATGTTAATATATTTTATATTAGAATCATGTTGTAATAAATTTGAATTATGATTTATAAAGAGAATTGAAGTCAGCTTAGAATTCTTTCAAAATGGTGTCCTCATCCAATGTTGAAACCTCTAGGAAACTCTGAGTTTTTAGCTGGAAAAAACCTCCCAATTTTTTATATTTCAAAGTTGGCAGCTATGGAATATACTGCTGCAACAAGGCCAGTTTTATATAATTAACTATCAGAGAACATAAGCATAGTGCAATAAATAAGAAACCCATTCTGATGCTAGGGATCAAGGTTTGGTAACACTTATAAACACATAACTTGTATGCTAGGCCTTCAAAATGAATTCAATTGACTGCAGCCTGCCAAAGAACATTTTCAGTCTTATGCAATTTAGTCAATATTCTGCAAAAACATGCAGATAATTTCATGATTGGATGTAGGAACATGGGTCCGTATATTGTGTTCTGGGAAATCCAGGTTAAGTTTGCAGAGTGATTCACACTATGCCTTCATCTGGAGATCACCTAAGTCTTCACTATCCTGGAACAGCATCATTTTGATGGTAGTGTTCCTAGTGTGTCCCATACAGTGTTGAGGCATGTTAAGTCCCTGCTAGTTGAGAGGTACCACATGATGGTATTCTGGAACTATGCGTTCAGATATTTAGAAGAGAAATTTGAATCTCTCTCTGTGTATAGCAATGCATCACTTAGTAAATGTAGTACTCTAGTGAAGAAACAGATGTTTCGAAAATAAGGACATCATCTACTTATTGTGACCAGCATTCTTATTTGATTTAAATTCCAATGAGCATACATGGAGCATATATACCCATTTCAGGATGTTTCCATTTTCTGAAAGTCTTTTCTGAGCCTATGGATAGAATGCACCCAAATGTTGTATTTATGCATATTGGTGTGGCAGATCATTGTAAGCAATTTTAAATTCTACTGTTGTTTTAAAAACTTCTATTCATCTCTTTTCTATGCCAAATCTTGTCTTTCTGCTTTTCTTTTGTAGAAATTCCGTTACTTAAGTAATCTCTCACCATTGATAATTTGCCTGATTTTCTGCCATAGTTAATGGTTGTCATGTTATACATATTTTCTGCCATAGTTAATGGTTGTCATGTTATACATATTTTCTGCCACAGTTAATGGTATAGTGATTAGCAATGCTGACTACCATACCAGTAGCCTGGATTCAAATCCCAGATAAAACAGGGATGTTTGTAAACATATAATGTCTGTGTGGCACTGAGGCACTCAGAATACATGGGGAACCAAAAGATATTGGTGGGGAGAAAGGGTAGGAGACGCTCAGACTGTCCATGAGGTGTTCTTCCTTAAAATTGGAGCCAAATTGCATAGTTAGTGCAGCGGGGCTGTTGGTGGTATCTTGCCCATTTCTATTTATACCTGTACCTGCCACAGTAAATGATAAAGACCCTTTAAAAAATTCTCATGCTGTCATCATGAAGACATTAGACTGTTTGTAACAATTAGGATAATCTTGTTGTTATTCCATCTCCCCTTCTCTTAGTTGCAAAATTGCTTGAATTCTGCATAATTCAAGTAATTTTCTCATCTATCAATGAAATTATTTATTCATTTCTTGTTACAAAACTCTATTTCTAATTTTATTCTTAAGAAATTTATAACATTTGTGTTTTGAATTGCATCAGCCAAATTAAGACAGCATTAAAATTTTGCATTAAGGGATATAAATTATAAATTCTGTGTTACTAATAGAAAAATAAATAAATATTCAATAGCTAATAATAATTAGTCTCTTAGTTATAATTTTGATTTAAATTCCACTAAAACTATCTAGGAAACGTCTTCAATTAGTGAATTAAATTTCTTTGCTATTTAAATTAATAATGTTAATTCTAAATCGATTTTCCAAAGCATTCAAAATTTTAGTATCTTAGATTTAATTTTTTCCTTTTTGCTATTTTCATTTCATATTTAACACTGCCTGTTCATATGGCCTCTCTTATTTGACTCTTTGCTATGCCTTTCCCTTTCCATGGCTATATGCTGTTTTGCTTTTGAAAAACATGGACATAGGACCTTTGAAATCAGATAAAATTGATATAAAATACCTGTCAATCCAAAGTTGTTTTTTTAGTTGATTGTATAAATACTTTTTTGTTACAAAATATATGTGTCTGCGTAAGATATATGCACTGCTATTTAGCTCTAGAGCAAATGTTTTCTTTAATTGAGCTTTTATGGCAGAACTACATAATGCTTCTTTCCTCCTGAATTATTATTTGATTGAATGGGCTTTACATACAAAATATTTCTGCTATAAATTTATGTGTTGTATTTGAAAACTATTAATTTTTTAGAATGATTTTTTTATTTTTTTGTGCCATCATAAGTGAAGTGAAATATTTTAGATTAAAACTGTGAGAGCGATTTAAGGAATATTAAGGTAAAAAATGATTAAACATCTAGGGACAGTGGCAGTTCTTGAAGTAAAAATTATTATGCTGTCAGCATCCGTATAATATATATAAACTTTGCAATAATTTTTGTTAGAAATGTTTACATGCCATTTTTTGTTTAATTATTATCATGATAGAGTTAGTCATTAAACATTTTCTTTTCCTTTCTGAAGTTTTGTAGTAATTGTTGGTGACATGAATATTGCTTGTTGTCCTATTGATCATTGTGATCCTGGAGATGAAAAGGTAATTTTTCATAGTTTTGATATTAATTTAGATTATTCCTTTTAATTTGTATGTATTTTTAATAAATATTAAAATGTATTTTATCCATAATTATTACTCAGTTTTCCTTTTTTGATCCACTTGTGACATCTTTCAAAATATTTTGCTGGCTGTTGCTAAAAACATCAAGTTAAAATTTAATAATGCAGTATTATGTCATTAAATGAAATCTGATGTGCATTATGGTATGGCGTTGAGAATTCTTTTTCTTTATGAGAGATACCTTCATGTAGGGCTTTTTTAGGATAAATTGTCTTTTATTTATATTACATGTGTTGAAAGCCATGAAAATTCATTTAGTTCCAAATGCCACACTAATTATGCTAAACGAAATAAAAATCATTATTGGAATGAAACAATAATAAATTGGTACTTACATATTAACGCAACCACCTTGGCACAATCTGGCGATTTTTTGCAGCTGAAACGGCAAGAGCTGCGTATTGGGCACAAGTTGGTGCTTTTTGTCCTTTTTTTAGAAAGATTCCCAAACTGTTGATATTTATCATAAGTCACTAAACATACTACCAATTTAAAATGTAAATTTGAATTATTGTATAAGGATAATGTGATACATTTAAAAAATAATGCACTTGTGTTCTTCTTCTAATTTTTTGTTTTTGTGTTATTCCTCTCTTTGAAATGCACAGCAATCTGTTTTTGCCTTGGATTCTGACTTGGATTAATGCAATACTGGGCACCAGCAGCTGTCTAGGAAATGCATTTTCTTTAGAAAATTTTCAGCAAAATTCTGTATTCCCGCAGAAATTTTACCACAATTTCTTCTATTGCTGTCAGATTCCACAAAATCATATTTTAAAACAATGTTTAAGATAAAAAATATCGGAACTTATTTATAAAAATCATTTGAACTTGGAATACAGTGAAAAAGGACACATACAAAAATGGGGGCATTGCTTGACTGAAATGATTGTTATGTACATGGTTGCCAGAGTTTGACACATTCTGAAAAATTTGCTGACTTCTACTAAGGTGGTTGCATCAATACATAAGTAACTGTAAATTGTTATTTCACTTAAGTATGCCAAATTTCTGAAAATAAAATAACAATTATCAATTTATATTTGCTGTTTTGTTGTGTTGCGTGTTATTACAATTTATTCACATTAAAACTATAGTTGCATTGCAAAGTTTTATATTAACATATCCAAATAAATTATTAAAAAAAGTCAGTTTTCAAATTGCCCCTCTTGCTTTCTTGTGAATACAGGTATGATAATCTTTAGGTACCAAACATAGCTGATTTTTTTTTTCATCTTCGTTTCTGTTATTTGAAAAATGTATTTCTCTAAATATGAAATTAATTAGTGACAACAATTTATTGACACGCAGTAAATGGAATGCCCTATGTGTTTTCTAACTGCTGTATTTTTTTCACATAGTTAAACATTTGTTTATAAAAGTAGCAATGTGTAATTTGAAAAAGGAGAAGTAAGATTTTGAATATGTATTTACCATGCATAAAATAATCATCTAGTATTTGACATACTGTAATAATCTGTCTTATGTAATATTCTTTTCCACGGGATAAGTAATTAATGCTGGTTGATCAAAGCAGAACAGCTGCCTGTCCCCTGATTAACTTAACTGTAATTTACTGTTACATCTTTGCCTTTTTCTTCCCTCATTGTGTGAGTGAGTGTTCTTCAGAAGTGAGTGATAACTTGGTGATTTGGATGCTTATTTTATCACGTGCTCTAGTGTTTCCTGGTGATGCTACTACTTATATTTTTTTGCATAGAAACCCATTTCTGGAAAGAAGGATCTTACTAGTATTATTGCTGTGACTTATCTGACTTGTAACATCGCTTGTTACAGTGGCATCAGATCAAGTCCTCAAATTTATCATGGCCAAGTGTACGAGGGTTGCACCTGTCATTGCATTATGCTTTTTGCAGCTTAGAGAAAATCTTGGAATGCAGTTATTGAAAAATTCATGACAGATTGGGTCTATGTTATGTATATTCAAATCAATGATATATTGCTCATTAGCTGAATAACCATGCACCATCTTTCAGCAAGCTTCAGAATTCTTTGCTCACAGAAGGACCTGTCTTTATCTGCAAAGAAACTGAAGAAGGTGCTGATTTACAGCCTCATCTGAATTGTATGTTATACCATGCAAGGACTGTTGAAGAGAGTGAAACAAATGGATATCTGCTAGTGCAAGGTCAAGCAAATATGGTGGTATGGCAACACATCTATTCCAAGCTTCAAAAGTTTTTGACGGGTGAACAAACTTGTGTTTTTACATTGTGATAGAATGTGGCTTTTTCATGATTAATGAGTTCTGGCCATTTCTAGATGATGGCTACATTCTAACTGCTCATTTGCTGACAGTACACTTTAGAAATGATTGTTTGGTTCCTAGGTAGAAGCTCAGAAAATACGACACCTTTAAAAATTCACCACACCCAGAACATAATCTTTCTCTGATGAATTTCTGCTTTTGATGATGTTTGAGGCGTCTCACCCCTTCAGGACCACAAATGTGTGCACACCATGTTTTCATACGCAATTCACTTCTCATCACCAGTTATCAATCGCTTCAAAAAAGGATAATTTTCCTCATGTTTAATGAGCATTTTGCATAAGTTTGTCAAGTTTTAAGTTGCTTCAAGTGAACTTCTTTGAGTACATGAGGAACCCACACATTGAACTTGCTTATGTTTTGAGAATAGTTGAATGATGGATGGTCAATAATTCTGCAGTCTCTTGTGTTGTGTATTGATGGTTCATTAATTAATGCCTTTATTTGGTCATCATCAACCTTGGTTCGCCTTCCTGACATTAAGGGGTATCGTTAAAGATCAAAATCACTAGCATTTCATGAACCAGTATTCAAGTTCTTGTAAAGCATTGTCACCATCTAAAGAGTGATTCAAATGTTATTAATTCTGTAATATGCTTATATTTCTGAAATTTCTCATATTAATTCTGCAGGAATTTAATGCTTCTGAAGCAAGGCAGTGGTTGAAATGTTTTTTGTCAAATCCTGTTAATTCCATTGATGGTGAGTATCGTATAGAAAATTTTGTGTTCTTAATGTTGTGAATTTGTTTTGTTTCTTAATTATGTACATTATGAAATAAGATTGAAATATCATAACTTAATGATTTATGAATTCAGTACTGAAGACTTATGAAAAATACTTATGGCCATTAATTAGTTTTGGAAAGGTCATAAAATTTCTTTATGAAATATCAAAATTAAAGCAACAAATAAATTCCATAAATTTAAAATTTTGTTAGGTATCTGGACCCGTCAGTAACTGAGTGAATAAGACTCTTGAACACTGGTAGTTTGATCCACCAAAGAGGCTACTGTATAAATGTCTTTGAAATTTTTCCTGTGGGTAATGTGAATCGAAGCCAGTTTTCCTCAGAAAATCCTTCATGGAGGTTTTCCTTCCATTAGGCAGGTAGCCTTAGTGGGCTTTGCTGTAGTTAAATAATCCATTTCAATTCTTATCTGGTATCTGAGGAGTATTAACCTGCTTCCTCTTTATACATTTCTGCCAGTTGTATGCTTCACAACTTCATTTAAATCTTTGATTTTATTTTAATTTATGATTTTCTCCTTAAAATTAATTTTTCTATAGTAGAATATTTTTAATTATATTTATTAATTAAATAAACCAGTTGTAATATATGTAATGCATATTTTGCATTTAAAAAAATGCAGTTTTAAGTGGTAGCAAATTTAAATTTAAGGAAAGAAAATGCAGCCTTCTTATTTTATGCGATTCAGATTCAAATAAACTTATGAATCAGCATTAAAGTTTTGCAATTATCAAGATCTTAGCAGTGAGTTCATTATGTTGAACATCTTGAAATCTTTCATAAGATCTAAAGTATTTTGTATTCTTCAAATACTAGTATGATATAGTTTTGAAGCGATGATGTAAAGTTGTCCCCAAACATAAATAAAAGTATACAAAAAGTTGTAATAAAAGTAAGTTGTGTTGTGAAAAGGAAAGTGAAAACAAAACTGTTTACATTAAATTTTGACGTAAAACTGTTATTTCTGTGATTTTTTTCTCAAGAAATTTCTTTCAAAGAAATTCAGAAATATTTAAATTCATTCCTGTATTTAATTTTAAAGGTATAAAATATTTTTTTTCCTTTTTTTTATGTCATTTTGTTAAAAACTGTTGTCTTTTGCATTAACAACTACCAATATATTTAAATTTACTTGCAATAGTTAAATTAACAATATATTTAAATTTTCAAACTGAACTATCTTAATTATATGAATATCATGTATTTAGTCTGTGATGATGTGAAGAATAATATTCAATGAAACATGAATATGAAAAGCATTAAATTTCTTGATATTGAAGAGTAATGATATGAGATGATTTAAAAGTAGTAAGGTCTGCTGAAGTAAACTTTTGTTTGACAGAAAGAAAGCTGAATATTAGTAAAGAAATAGAAGTGTTAAAAAACTTTAATTTTTTCTGTAACGTCTGTTTTTACTCAAAAATTGTAAATTTTAGTAAGTGCCGTCATTAATAGTATGTTTCTGACTTGTAATATAAATTTTAGATTTATGTTAGAATTTAAGCTTATCTTATACAATTCTCATTCCTTTTATTTTCGCATTTGATCTATTCTTTGTGTATAAAACTTGTTTATAATTAATTATTAATTTGTTTGTGTGTGTGTGCAAATTTTTTTTTGTGATTAAATACATATCTTGTGCATACTTTTGAATTAATTATAAAAATATTTGATCTGTTCTAAAAAAATTTTGGCAAACTGTGTGTTTTAATTCTTATAAATTTGTGATTGAAAATTAATTCAAAAATACCTCTAATATATTAATGTATTATGTTGTTAGTCAATATATAAAATTTTATCACCAACCAGTTTATTATTAATGATTGTTACATTTAAATGCCCATCAGTGACCAAGCCCACGAAATACTGGAAGTCCGAGCTGGCTTGGGTTCACACTGAGGCAAACGGGCTGACTGCATGGTTGGTTTTCATGGTTTTTCTCATGTATAACATGAGAATATAAATCAATTTCCCTCAGAAACTCTTTCATGAAAACATCCCTCCCCTGAGGCAGATAGCCCTTGTGGCTTTGCCATATTCAAATAACCTAACCTTTTACATTTAAATAAGTTTGCATTTTCCAAAGCTTGAGCTTAAATTTCTGAATAAATTTAGTATTTTATTAGCATAAATATTTACTCTTTGCTTGTGTCTTTACAGGAAACATTAGTATAGTTGATGCTTTTCGTCATTTTTATCCAGATAAAAAAGAAGCTTATACTTGCTGGAATGCGAAAACTGGTGCAAGACTTACTAATTATGGGACTCGAATTGATTATGTGTTATTAAGTAGTAACCTGTTACCACTTCTGATGAACTGTGATATATTATCAGACTATGATGGCTCAGATCATTGCCCTGTGACTGCAGTTTTGAAATGCGAGTCAGTTTCTGAAAAATCTGTACAGTTACCATCCATATGTACTCGCTTATGGCCAGAATTTTGTGGCCGTCAACAGACAATTCAATCCTTTCTTCAAAAGGTGCAGAATACTGCAGACCAGATTACTAATTTTAGTGACATCAAGGTTCAGCCATTGTCTTCTAAAAATAAACTTTCACAGAGAAAAAGTGCACAGAAGTCAATTAAAAGTTTCCTTACTATTAAAAGTAATATTCCAGATCATAATAGTACTAATAAAAATGACATATATGAAACAGAAATCGAGCAGTCTGAGCAAAAGCCAGATAAAGAAGCTGCATCAAGTGACAGTTTTGAATTAAATTTTTTGGGAACTGAGTATGATGAAATCAGTTTATCTCCTAGACTTAATCAAGCTATGGAATGGAAATCAGTATTTCGAGGTCCGCCCAAGCCACCTTTGTGTTCCGGCCATAGTAAAGAATGTGTGTTGAGAACAGTTAAAAAGAAAGGACCTAATTGTGGACGTCAGTTTTTTATGTGTGCTCAGCCAGCAGGGCACCCTTCAAATCCTGATGCAAACTGTAATTTTTTTAAATGGGTTTCTGCTCCAAAATTCAACGTGCTGAAAAAGTCTTGATTTTGGCAAAAATTATATCAGAATAAATTTTATTTTTATAATATTTTTTAAATAAATTTCATTTAAATTAATTCAAAAAATGTTTTGAATTAATTAACTGTGAAATACATGTATATAATCTTTTGTGATAATGGATATTAAAGGATTTCATTGCAAGGGCCAGTTTAATAGACTTTAGCATTCAGTACAAAAGATTTCCTGCATGGGTTAGCATTTCTCAACCAGAGATCCCAGGCATGATAGCATTCTCCAAGAGATTGTGAGGTATTTTGTGAAAAGTCGTTATAAAATGTCTAAATGTGTGATAAAACATGAATAAACATTTATACAAGGCTATTTGAAACTTGAATATTTGGGGAATTCCAGAAATAAAATTTTTGAAGAATTTTGTTGTACATCATTTGAAACTAGTGGAATCGTTTAGTTTGTAACCATATAAAGAACATTTTTCAAGGATTTACATGTTAAGGGCTTTAAATTGACAATTATAAAATAGTATTTCAATCCCTGTGATTTTTTTAGTTCTTTTCCTAGATATTAAATGTTATTAATTTAATTATTATATGTTATTAATTTTAATATACATAAAAAGTTAGATTTTATGCTTACAGATCCATCTTTCATCTACAGTGTTAAAACTATTTTCATAAAAATCTTCTGTGTTATTTTAAAAAACTTTATAATTGAAATTATTTGTCTAGGATCAATATTTAAAGGGGGAAGCCTCATAACTAACTTTTTTTAAGCACTCTGTATATTGAACAAAAAACCTAAAAGTATAGAGAAGTCTCAAAGGTGGTAGTTGCTTTTTAATGTTTTTCCCTTCATTTTATACATATGTCTATATGCATCATTTAAAAGGTCTTCTTGCATTAAATTTTAATGAAGGACCATCTTTTAAATCTAATCTACGTGTATCAAAAAAAAAATTCATCTTTAGCACTCTTTTAAAAACACCTTTTCTGCTGTGTTGAAAGTCAAAGATATATGTGTGTGTAAAAATTTAGAAATTGTTGACATAAAAATATAGACGAAGCTTTTAGTCATATGATGACCTGTTTTAAGTTTTCTTTATTCTTGATTGCACACACTTTTTTAATCACATGAGTTGGCACAATAAACACCTGTTCTTGAGGAACTATTTCAGTATCTTTTTGCATTTTAGAAATACATTTGAAATGACAGGAGGCTCATTAGCAAGTTGGCAGCAGCCAAGCGAGAATGAGAATGTGACATGTTCAAGATGAAATCTTGGTTCAAAACGATTTGTTTTTTAACATGATTTAGTTTAACAGCCAATGATTTATCCCACTGGTGTTAAAAATTTTGATTCTGAAATTTGAAATTATTAATTGGCTGAAGCATTATGCAAGTCTCTGTGTCATTAGCTTTATGTGAGAATCATATGACATGGATTTAATTTTGAAATGATGCAGCTTAGAGTGATTTATAAGCAGTTCTGTTTTAAGGACACAAAGGAATAATAACCAAATTGAAATAGTTATAGACTATTCAAGGACTATTTCAAATTAAAGTTAAAAATTTGATCTTACATATATATATATATATGTGTGTAAGATATAACAAAATACAATGGCTGTTCTAAGAAATTATTGGCAACCTCAAAATTAAGTATTCTAAATTTGGTGTTCTCCCCCTAAATTCATTTGTTCTACCAAATTCGAGATCTTTTCATGTTACGTAACACTTAATGCAGATACCTTTTGTGCAATCAAAATAATTGTAAACCAAAACTTTTTTAACTCAAACTGAAACTTTTTGACTCTCTTCCTTCTTTGAATTGCTGCCACACTTTTCGCTATGCTTTCCTCCTGGTAAGATGCTTTGCACTATGCTTACTTATCTAGGATGTCATCGTACTTTAAAACCTGTGTACATGGAAATTATTGTATTTAACTATGATTAAAGAAAATCTGATCTGCAAAAGGAGGATTTGTTATGCGTAAAAATAAGGAATGTGATACTTCAAGCTCAGTTGTGTTAAATGCGTCATCATGCCTTTCCACTCAGCCCTGACCGCAGCCACAAGCTAATAAAAGTACTGAATTCCTTCATTTACTCATTAAAACATTACATATATATATATCTATTAAGTAGATCTTGAACCCATATGGGTTGGATCTACTTCTTGATTAACCTGATTGAATGCTTTCTTGATGAGTAATACATTTAATGAATATCAAAAAGACAATTGCAGTTTAGAATAAAATGGCCATATTTAATCATTAAAGCAGTTCAGATTCAACTCTTGTCAATTGAAACATCGATTCGGAGCGTCTTATTTCCTGTCAAGTTCACAGTTCCTTTGCAATTAATCACTTCACGCTGGTTGAGGGAGATGTCATCTCTCATCTCTGTACAATGGTCATCTGTCTTGGTTGTGTCGAGATCTAGAGAAGTGCTGGAAGCAGGTGCAATCTTGCCTCTCCCACATATATACATGTTTATATTTCCAAGAGAAATTATTGAACACGAATTTGCTTATTCAAGAGTTTACCTATTAAAATTTCAGATTGTTGAAATTGACTTATCTTTATAATACGATGCCTGTATTTAGTATGTACACTGCGAAAAAAAAAGGGGACAGTTCTATATCTCCTGTTCTACTTGGCCGATTGACGAAATTCAAATTGTGTTTTTCATGTCTCGAAAGCACGACTTAGGATATATATTAGATTTATATGCAGCATCATTCTAACATAGGTATTTTGACATAAAATCGGACTTTTTCTGAAATGGCATGCCAATTTTTTTCCATATTTTGATTCTACGACTCAAATTACGCCTAAATATTAAATTTTGTAAAATTTGGTGCGAAATGTAAGGAGAAATTCAAAAATTTGTCTTGCCGTATTTTTTTCAGTTGTCGCCAAGAATAATTTACTTAGCGAACTTCTTAATTTATAGCAACCTATTTTCCTTTTCTTTTCTTTCATTGCAGACGAGAGGAAAAAAAGTTATCGTTCGCACTTTCAAATAATTTTAACAAAGTACGTAAACCACATTTGTGTTATTATTGCTTTTAAGGAACGTGCCAAATTTCAAAGTGCGCAAATATATAAATTCACCTATACTTTAGGAAATTTTGAATAAGAAACTCTAATTTTTTGCAGGTATACTTAGAATCTACTTTAAGATGATGGTAAAAATTTTATAGATTATAATTTAAAATTTATAAAAATTCTTTAAAAATAAATCGTAAAATTGGGTTTTGAAATGAACCTAAATTTCGAAATGTGAAAGGAAGATAAAATAAGCTTGATGAAAAAAAATGAGATATTAATAAATATATATCAAATTCAATTAACACTGAGGAGCTAATTTTTTAAAAACTACTCGTGCGATTTTTACAAAATTTGGTAGTTTGGCATAATTTGAGTCGTAGAATCAAAATATGGAAAAAGATTGGCATGTCATTTCAGAAAAAGTCCGATTTTGTGTCAAAATACCTATATATATATATATAATACCTATATATTAGAACAATGCTATATATAAATCTAATATATATCCTAAGTCGCGCTTTCGAGACATGAAAAACGCAAGTTGAAGTTCTTCAAAGGTGTTTTTATATAATTTCTACTTTTTTTTTTTGCTATAATCCTTAGTACTGATTGATGTACTTACCATTGTTTAATTTTAATTTATGAGATGCTATTAAATATCAAAGGTTTGTGGTACTTAAAGACTAATTTAATTATCTCTTGTACTGTTTACACTGCTGAAAATTTAGGGGAGCGCATGGTTTTAACGAAATTACGCAAATATTGTTACTGATAACTAACGTAAAACAAAACATCCATAGTCGAAAGGGTAGCAGAAAACTTCATTTGCAGATCAGTGTTCATGACGTCAAAAAACAGAAAAATGGTATAAGTGCAGAAATTAGGATTTCTTAGAAGCTGCTGTTTTCGTTGTCTCAGTGGTGAAATTCAACCTTTCGGCTTTTGTTTTGAGAAAAGGTGACTGGAAAGTGTCACGAGAACGTGATCGTCCCGAATCCATGGCTTGGCTTATTATTGGGAGACTGGAATCCGGGCAAACACAAAGAAGTGTAGCGGACGCTAGGGAGTGGAAAGAAGTGACATTGCAAGACTGTGGACTCGATTCTATGAAACAGGGTATATACGACGTCGACCAGGACAAGGTCGTTCATGTGGTACTACGTCAAATGATGACCGATATATTCGGCTAACAGCTCGTTGAGAAAGAAGAGCCCATGCGACTCAAATTCGAAGACAGTGTCTTTTGGCAACAGGACGAAGAGTCTCAAGCCAAGCAATCAGAAATAGGCTTCATGAAGGTGATCTAATTTCATTGGCAACATGACACCATGCGAACCGAAGAAGGTGGGCTGCTGAACATCGAGGTTGGATACAAAATGATTGGAGTCAAGTGCTGTTAACGGATGAGTGCCGATTCAGTTTAGAGTGTGACGCCAGACGTGTTTTGGTATGTCGAGAAAGGAGCACTCGAAATAACCCTATATTCGTTCAAGAAAGATCACATTACAGACGAGGTGGTGCGATGGTATGGTCTAGAATCAGCGTTGGCAAACGTACGGATTTGTTTATTATTTGGAATGGCACTTTGACGGCTCAAAAGTATGCAGACGAGATCTTGAGGCCCCATGCCATTCCTTATGCTGCAGCCATTGGTAATTCCTTTCTGTTAATGTAGGATAATCTCAGATCTCATACAGCTAGTCTTGTGGAGAACTTTCTTGAAGCTGAAACAGTACAGCGAGCTGCCCGCATGCTCTCCTGATTTCACTCCGATCGAACATGTTTGGGACACACTCGGACAACGCGTTGCTACAAGACCAAGGCCTCCTGTTACTATCCAAGACTTGGAGATCGTACTTCTTCAAAAGTGGAACAGTATTCCCCAAAGTCTCATAGATAACCTAATCGCATCTATGCCAAACTCGTGTGCGGTAGTCTTAGCAGTTCGGGAGGACGACACGCCTTATTAAACATGCTGTATCATTTTCAAACAATAAGTTTTTTGTCGTTTACATGTAACTAAATTGTTGCCGTGAAGCATCATGTCATGTTCTTTCTGCCATCCCAAAGAAGTTCATTCTTTGGGATTCTTTGTTCATTTACATTTCTATCACAATAGTTTTTTGCTTCTTTTTTTTCTGTATTTTATTTTATTATACCTGTATTCTCTATTTTATGCCCATGCAGGGCTATCGCTCAAAGGTTTTTTTCACTTTTTTGCTTGCTCCCCTAATTTTTTGAGCAACTTATTTAATTTCAAATCTTAGCTGTTGATCTTTCATTTATATAGTTTTCCCTTGAAATCAATAATTAAGACACTTAAACAATCCATAAATGTATTTGTTGAAAAAATTTGAACTCTTCCTTGTATATTAGACGTTATAAGTTTGAAATTAACATTACGTTTTGAAATAATAATATTACATATACCTTCATAATGGAGACCGCCCAGATGATATAGTATAGTGGATAGGGGAGCCTACTGCGATACTGAAGAGCCCGAGGTCGAATCCCGGAGAAGGCAAGGCTGTAATTGTCCTTCTTGTCATAGGAGATAATGGTGGCCCACCTATTTGGTGCTTCCACAATAAATGGCCACTACTTCCGGCACTAGTATTGGTCTAAGTCGCCTAAGTGCCCGCTAATGTAAAAAAAAAAAATTCCCAATGGACAAAAAACTTTATCCATTCATTTTATTAGAACTGAATTAAATGGTTTCCAAATAATTATTGTTTACTTACTCTGTCTGGAAATGTAAATTGACACCTTTATGCAAGTTGCTCGTGCCTGTCATATGAGCTTCAGGTATAATGTAGATGTTCATTTTCCTGTGCTTTATTATGAAGCTTAAAAACTGTAAGAACTGTTCTCAACATACATCTCTTTAAATCTTTACCTGATTAATTATATTTAGTATTAGCTTTATATTTTAGTGAAGTTTGTGTCATTTGAAAGGATGTAGTTGAGAAAGAAGGCTGAGACTAGTGATTCATAAAAACTGGGAAAAAAACATGCTAGTGTAAAATTTGAAACTAGGCAAAAAGCTATTTCAAGTTGGCTTCGATTTTGAATCCGAAAACAGAAATGCATAAACGGATTCAATATCGAACCATTAATTCGATATTGAATCCGTTTATGCATTTCAGTTTTCAAGAGCAAAATTAATATGCTCCTGAGGAAGAGAGATCTATATAGTTTCATTCTAAATTTTCGCCAATCTAAGATCGCCTTTTGCTTAATTTTAAATTCGTAACTCATAATACACATCTAACCAGTCAGGATCAGTCACATTTCCGAGACGAGGGAATATTTTCCTCTATTTTTAATATTTTTTTACAACAGAAATTATTTTCATAAATATATCTACATTTCTATCAATATTGTTGTTTTCAATTAAGATCACTCATTGCTTCCGTTTTACATGTTTCTAAAAATAAAGAAAAACGGTTCTTCATTGCATTTGTCTTTCGAGTTATCTATCGAAATAAGGAACTATTCAAATAGCTTTAAAGACACTTTCCTTTCTCTTTATTAGCCCAAAGGAGCGTTAGCCCAGAACGGCTATTAGTCTCAAAACGGGATTTTGCGTTGAAACATTATAAAAGTCTGAATCACTTTTCAAATGTTTGCCACAAAATATTATCGCCCTGTATTATATTTGAAGAATTTGCATGAATGCATACATGTTTATCGCATTATGAAAAAACAACGGTATCTAGAGGCATCAAATTTTGAATAACGTAGTCGTCTACACGAACATGGACACCTGGAAACCCGAATTTTGAATTTCAAGTTTATTTTATTGTGTATTTCATATTTTGTAAAACTTTAACGAATTTTTGATGAACAAACTCAATAATTTCAAAGCAAGCAGTGGCAACATTGTACCGAAAAAAAAAAAAAAAAAACATTTTTATCCCCCCCTCCAAAAATCTATCGGAATCAGACTGTTTTTAAATATTTTTAACCTAAATACTCTCGAAACATGTATTTGAAAAATTTGAACAAATGAAAAAAAAAAAAAAACGAATGGGAAAAACGCCTCTTTGGGCGTAATATAAAATCAGTTCTTTTATTCTTAATTATGGTTTTATATCATAAAATCGAATTCTGTGAACAAAAATATATCAAGTTCAGGTAAGAAATTTGATAACCAATTAGTTGAACATATGGCCATTAGATGGCGCTCTTAGTTGTCAAGTGCGGTGATGAATTTCTGTAAATGTAATAAATTTATTTTGTGGGTAGGTAAATGAACAAAAGGCTATCGTCCGTTAGTGCTTACTAGATGCTTTATGCGAAATCTGAAGGTAAAACGAAAAATGAAATATTTAAAAAAAAATGTTACAATAAACCTCATTTTGAAAAGTAAGTATAGTAAATAATGTCGGATTCTCCAGTTCAGTGTGTATTTTACAAAAGTTATTTTGTATTTTCGCTTGCTGCATGCGCTGCGCCTATCGCATCAGGTGAAGCTTAGCATTAAATATGGGGCAATTTATCATTATATTTTAAGCATTATTATTAATGCTTAACAATGCTTTTACCCAAAATATTGCGTACAGTGAAGTTTTTGATTGATTTCATAATTTATTTTTGTTAACTTTACTGTTCATTGTTATGCAAAGTTAGGTTGCAAAATAAAATAATAGTATACATGAGCCATCTTCATTTAATCTTTATTTAATATTCTTGCGTGCGTACGGGTTCGTAATGGATTGAATGCACAAGTCGTTAAAAAGTTAATGAAATTTATTCTTTTCACAAGAAATAAAGCAAAATACTGAAATATTTCCTCAGAGATATTCATACAATATCACAATATCTCAAACATTAAACAGAACTCAATTCAAAACAGAGAAACTAATCCTATCTCATAGCGAATTCGCTACAATCAATAACAGCATTGAGTAAACAAGCAGTTCGTTTAAAACAGCTACAACTGAGCTGAGGTGTTTTAATTTGGGTTTTATAAGCTTTTTAATTATTCACTAGAGCATTCTGGTAAAACCTATTTTCCAGATTTTTGTGGATGGCAACAGCAGAGATATTTATTTATTAAATATTAAATGCACGCACTCTTTTATTTTTACTTTTCCGACGCAGCTTTCTCTTCAAAAGTCGTCTGCGTTGCACGAGAGAATAAAGGAATTTTAATTACAATTCTAAATAAATAGTTAAATAAATACGAAATCCGTATCACTGCCCCCACGGACTGCATGTCTCGGGAGTAAAATCCCTGGACAGGAAGCCAAACTTACAACTAAGGCATCAATGCAATAATAAACATTACATTACAATAACAAAATAAACAATAATTGCGATAAGTAACTCTCAGCAAATCAAATACTAAATACAAATCAAATACTATCAAATGCTAAATACAAAAAAGGACCATGGTCTTATACTATTTAAAAATTACAATTTACAATTATATACACTACGCACTATGGCTATAGTAAGGACCTAACCTGTCGTAATGGACGACTTTGGGCTTAGAGTTCGATGACTTACGGATCTGAACGGCGACGTCGTTCAGCCTGTTTAGGACTGTGTACGGACCATCCCAAGGTGATTGTAGTTTCGGACAGAGTCCTTTGCGTCGAATCGGATTTCGCAATCACACCTTGTCTCCTTGGCGGAAGCGATGCCCTGTAGCTCTCGTCTCTTATCGGGTCTTCTCGGTCGCTAAGTTGACTCGCTCTCGTGCGAAGTTGTGCATCACTTCAAAGCGGGCCTGGAGATCTTGAATGTATTCCTCAGGCGATGAAGGCGCATCCGGAAAGCGACCAAACAAAAGATCACAAGGCAGACGAAGGTCACGACCGAACACCATCTGAGATGGGGAACAGCCGGTGGTCTCTGCGGTAAGCCAGTAGAATCAGTGGTAACTTCTTGTCCCAGTACTGTTGGCTCCTGGAAACCACTAATGAGAGTTATTAAGGATGGTTCGGTTAAACCTCTCTACCATGTCGTCCGACTGAGGATGTAAGGGCGTCGTTTGGGTTTTGTCAATGCCGGGTAACTTGCAGAGTTCTTTGATTACTGCTGAGGTAGAATTCCGTCACTGATCTGAATGAACTGAAGAGAAACTCCGAACCTGGAAATCCAGTTCTGTATCATCATCTCTACTACTGTGACAATCTCTTGATCAGGAATAGGATACGCTTCAGGACACTTGGTGAAGTAATCAATGACAACGAGGATGTATTTGTTGCCGTGAGCAGTTCGTAGCAGAGATCCCAAGATGTCAAAGGCGATACGCTCAAAAGTTGCTCCTACATTGTAACGTTGCAACTTCCCTCCCCTGCGTTTCTTCGGTCCTTTCCGACATGTACAGGCATCGCAAGATCGGCACCACTATTGCACGTCATCCTTTGCATTATTCCAGTAGAAGCGCTCTCGAATTCTTTGCATTCTCGTTATCCCGAAGTGACCTCCTGTAGGACTGCTATGTAGTTCTTTAAGGAGATCCGGGATTCTGGAAGTATGAGTTGCCATCAGAAAGTCTTACCATCATCCGATTCGAATTTCCAGTAAAAGATGCCGTTTCGAATATGGAGCGAGTCCCAGAGAACCCAATACTGTTTTGTCCTGGGACTATGGCTCGAAATGTCCTGCCAGGTAGGTTTTCTGGTTTGAGGTCTCCATTACATCAATTATGGGTTTAATGTCACGGTCTTCCAGCTGGTCTTTCCTGACTTCCTTGACACTCGATGGGTCTGGATCAGCTGCTGTTGATGTTGTACTTTGTCGTGCGACCGGAGTAAGCAGCTGGTATTTAGATTCGACCCTGAAACAATATCGGCAGTTTTCTGGGCAAGATCTTTTAGACAAGGCATCAGCGTTTCCGTGCGATTATCCCTTGCGATGACGGATAGTGATCTCATATTCCTGGAGTCTCTGTATCCACCTGGCTATTTGAGCCTCAAGATTCTTGAAATTCAAAAGCTAGGCCAATGATGCATGATCTGTGCGGAGCAAGAATTTTCTGCCGTATAGATAATGATGGAAATGTTCTACGGCTTTGTCTATGGTGAGCAACTCTTTCCTGGTGACACAGTAATTCTCTCCGGTTTAGACAGGAACTTGCTCCAGTAAACCAGTACACGTCCTTAGCCCTCTATTTCTTGGGACAAAACAGCGCCGATACTTTCATTACTCGCGTCCGCGTCGAGAATAAATGGTCTGTCGAGCTGAGGATACTTCAGGATTGGAACAGATGTTAAAGGTTCCTTCAGATTCTTAAATGCATCGTCACATTCTTTTATCCACGAGAACTTTTGCTTGCTCTCTGTCAGGTTGTGAAGGGTTCTTGCGATGGAAGAAAAATCCTTCACGAATCTCTTATAGTAGGTGCTAGAAAGCTTCTCAGCTGGTGGACATTTTCGGGAAGTCTCCAGTCTAACTGCTGACACCTTTTCAGAATCCATGCGCACACCTTCAGCAGAGATGACATGTCACTCTGAGTAAGTCACTTCCTGTCTGAATAATTTGCATTTAGCGGGACTCAACTGTAGACTGGCTTCTTTCAGTTTCTGAAGCACCTTTCTAAGATTTTTTAGATGTTCTTTGAAACTCTTCCTAACGATGATGATGCTATCCGGGTATGTCAGACAGGCTACTTAGGAAAGACCTTTCGAAACAGTCTCCATTAGGCGTTCGAATGTAGCAGGCGCATTACATAGGTGAAACAGCCTCACCTTGAACTGCTAAAGTCCTTGTCCAGTAGTAAATGCCGCCTTGTTTCCGTCATCAGGATGTATTTCTATCTGCCAATATCCACTCTTTAAATCAAGTGTTGAGAACCACTTGCTTCCAGAAAGGACGCCTAATGGAGTCCAGAATGTCATCAATTCCAGGAAGAGGGTAACTGTCTTTCTTCGTAACCTTGTTCAGCCGGCGATAATCAACGCAAAATCTTGTTGAACCTACTTTCTTCCTGATGAGGACGATGGGAGATGCCCATGGACTTGCTGAAGGTTCGATGACATCGTTTTTTGCATGTCCTTTAAAAGTGTTCGTACCTTTTCCTGTTTAGCAATCGGTAGAGGTCTTTGATATTGCTTGATTGGTGGATAATCACCGGTACCGATTCTATGTTGTGTCAAACTGGTTCGACCCAAGTCAGAAGACGAGCGGGAGAAAACATTTTGAAGCTCATGAATGACCCGTTCGACAGCATTCCTCTCTTCGCCGTTTAATTGTGCAACCTGCAATAACTCCGATGTAATGTTCTCTGAAGACACGGATTCTGGAGTGTTAATGTTTCGTTTAACGCTGATCACTAGAGTACACGCTGCCACCACTTACCCTTTCTTAATAACTCTCACCTTTTCAGTTGCGTTGGCAACTCTCACCGCGATAACGGTTGGCGATAGGTCGACGAGTGCAAAGGCTATGAGCACTCCTTTTGGGCTATTACAGTTCGGAAATTTCTATTTTCGGATATGGATCCAGGAAGTAAAAATTCTGTTCTTGCTGGTATTGTGATAATGTCTTGTCTATGATTTTGTGGACAGATTTAACTCTTTCATCATTAATTCCGAATAAGTCTATGTCTTCAGAGGTAGAATGCAGTTCGTTATTTTTAAAATAAAAAGATAAATTGTATTAGAAAGTGCAATACGAGTATGCAAGTGTCTGTAATCTCTGCTACATATGCCGTGTGATGGTAAGCGGCACACCCAAACGTGATGTTAACGTTTAATTTTCCTTCGATTTCGATCTTCTCGCCTGGAGGGTAACGCAAGGCAGCATCTAGATAAGTTTGCTTTTCAGTTGTTCAGCCACATCTTTTCAAATGATGGTAAAATTGGCTCCTGTATCGATGGTTATATTACAAGGAACTCCATTGATGTATCCCATGATTGAAGGTCCGTTACTGCCGCCACTCATTGCAGAAATCTAAAGTGCTTTAAATTGGGGCATTTCATTATCTGGCAACCTCCGAACCCGCGAGATAGCTATAAATTAGTTTCCATCCTTTTTGATAGGCATGACTTTAACATCCGTGCCCTGGGTTGTTCTGCAGTTTCTTCGTATGTGCCCTTCAGCACCGCATTTCCAGCACTTTACGTTCGATTTCTTGTCACCAGTATTCCGTTGCAAGGCATTCAGTTGTCTTGTTAAATCATCTAGGCGAACAGCCATTTGATCCACTGGCTCTTGGACTTGCGCAGCTCTGATTGGGTGTCGGTCTCTGCGAGTTGCTTGCTGAGCTGCTTCGAATTTCACGGCGTACACCAAAGCACTTGACATCAGCCATTCGCAGTGCTTTCTGTATTTCAGGATTCCGGATGCCATCGATGAAGTATTCAGGACAGGATTTCCCTTGCTTGTGTTGGGCACTCCGAAAGGCCGAGGTGGGACAGACTTTCAACATCCGTGGCAAGCCCATGGAGTGTTTTCGTAGGCTTCTGTTGACAGGATTTTAACTGAAGCCTGCTGTAATCTTTTAAACACTTCTCTCCAAAACGCAACTCCAATGCGCCGGATAGAGCTTCGAAATCTAGCCTTTTGTTTTCGGGGAGAGTCTGAAGGATACCCGCTGCCTCAGAGAAGCGGCAAGATGACAGGCCTTAGCTTGGGAATCTCATCTATTCGCGTCCGGAACTACAGAAAATCGTGTCTTACACCCTTGCCAGGAGGTCTTTCCATCGTATGTCTATAGCTTCAGAGAGGGACGAGCAGGCATGGGTAGAAATTTAAAACTATCCGAATTGCTCCCTGCCGTCGCTACGGATTTCTTTAAATTAGCAACTTCTTTGGCAACTGCAGAAACCCTGTCATCAATTTGTTGTTCGATTTAGTGTTATACGAAAGAGACCCTTCCTTCGATTAGTTGCTCCAGAGCAGAAACTCTTCCTTCTATTTGTTCTTTCACAGTAGAAACTCTGTAATTCATTTGTTGTTGCACGGCAGAAACTCTCTCTTCTACTTGTTCCTTGACAGAAGAAACTTTTTCTTCATTTTGTCCAACTTTATTTTCAACCACGTCTATTCTGTCTTCCATAGACTCAGATTTCTTTACTATTATGCAAGTAATCTCTTCTTTAATAGCTTTAATTTCTTCTTTAACGGAAACTTGACCAGCTTCTATCTTTTCTTTAACGGCTTTCATCTCTTCTTTAACTGATTTTTGAAAAGCTTCCATCTTTTCTTGGAATGCAGCAAAAGCAGTGACGAGCTGTCTCGATTGTTCTTCCATAGCTCTAGTGAATGGCATTCAATCCCACTTCTGACACCAAAAACTGTTGTGGGCGTACGGGTTAGTATTGGATCAAATGCACAAGTCATTAAAAGGTTACTGAAATTTATTCTTTTCACAAGAAATAAAACAAAATACTGAAATATATCCTCAGAGATATTCGTACAATATCACAATATCTCAAACATAAAACAGAACTCAGATCAAAACAGAGAAACTAATTCTATCTCACAGCTAATTCGCTACAATCAATTACAGCATTAAGTAAACAAACAGTTTGCTTAAAACAGCTACAACTGAGCTGAGGTGTTTTAATTCGGCTTTTATAAAATTTTTAATTATTCACTAGAACATTCTGGTAAAATTTATTTTCTCGATTTTTGCGGACGGCAACAGCAATTACGAGATATTTATTATTAAATATTAAATGCACGGGCTCTTTTATTTTTACTTTTCCGACTTCGCTTTCTCTTCAAAAGTCGTCTGCGTTGCACGGGAAAATACAGTAATTTTAATTACAATTCTAAATAAATACGAAATCTGTAACAATATTATTTATTTATTATTTAATTTTCGTTTAACCGCCGTTTAATGTTATCGTCTCAAAATGTACATAAAGCTTTAAAGTCGCATTTATTCTCTGCTTTTTAAATCTCCCACTCTCATTTCCATGCAGTTCATACTTTAGAGAGTTTCGTGTGTTCGCTTGTTCAACTTGTTAGAGAATCAGGTATGTTCGCTTGTTCAACTTGTCAGAGCTAGAGTTTAATAAAAGGTTCTTACCAATAAACTACACATAATTCAGTATTGAATGGAATATCTTCGGAACAGTTGACGACATAGCCATCGTCATCTCATTCAGACCTTCGCAAACGCAGAGCGTCGAATTGCCAGGTACCTGAGAGAAAGAAGAAATAGTATTTTAGCAAGTGCTGTGATGGTGCTGGACATCTTTCAAAGTGTGCACCGTCATAATTGCAGTCGGCTACCTCGTAGCCTATGTCTGTAATCAACGATGACTCAGCGTCGCTTCCGAACGAAACAACCGCCTTGTGAAAATTATGTAAAAGTATTTCTGCTTCAGAAAGCCATTTTTTTATGTCAGATGTAATTTTGGTATTCAAAAGATAATGATATTGATGACAGACTCAGCAAGTGTCTTGCTAGGAGGAAGAACGAAGTGCCAATCATTCTCAAAGAAGATACATGACAACTGTTTCGACAACTTTATGTTGTACAGCGGGAAAATTTTGGATTAGGTGATGTATAGTATTTGTTATACACGTTATAAAGACTGCTTAGAATTGTATACACCAGGATTTCACAAAACTTGAACTTCACGATTCCTTGATGTTTACTGAGTGGAGATCATGTGATATTATGCTTATTATTACACATTTATTATGCTAAGTTTTTTACGTCTTACATTATAATGTACTATTAATTATTCTGCTACGACGTTTGTTATGCTCGCTTTGTCCCCAAAAAATAAAATTCTGCGTTTGTGAGACACATTATATAATGTAAAGACGCCTTTTAATTGTACTAATAGTACAAATGTTGTTACAAACATTTGCCTTTGAAAAATATGCGAATTATTAAGAAATATATTGTTTTAAGTCGTACTGGTGATTACCTAGCTAAGTAATATATCGAGTGGTACTTTTCTACAAAACCCCTGGTAATCCTCTTATTTTGAATAGTAATTTTCTCCAAAATTTTGCTT
>KK116629.1:303657-314874 GCA_000611955.2 Stegodyphus mimosarum | reverse complement strand
CGCACGGACCATGCGTCGTTGACCTGGCTTTTAAATTTCAAGAATCCTGAAGCTGAGTGGATACAGAGACTCTAGGAATCTGACCTCACTATCCGTCATTGGAGAGGACCATCACACAGAAACGTCGATGCCCTGCCTAGAAGACCTTGCCCAGAAAGCTGTCAATATCGTTGCAGGGTCGAAGTAAAATACGAGCGGCTTAATCCGGTCGCACGGCAGATTACAACATGAACATCGGCTGATCGAGACTCATGGAATGACGAAGAAGTTAGGAAAGCTGGAAGAGGGCGACATTAAAATCATGATTGATTTAATGGAGTCCTCAAACAGAAAACCTATCTGGCAGGACATATCGATCTATGGTTCGACGATAAAACAATACTGGGCTGTCTGAGACTCACTCCATATTTGAAACGGCGTCTTGTATCAAAAATTCGAATAAGATGATTCGATTGATGATGGAGCAGCTGATACTTCGAAGACCTCGGATCTGTGAACGTCCTTAAAGAATTACATAGCAGCCCTACAGCAAGCTACTTCCGAAAAATGAAGATCTTGCAGAGAGTTCGAGAGCGCTTCTACTATAGTAACGCAAACTATGATATGCAAAAGTCGCGTCGACCTTGTGATGCCTGTGCGAGTCGAAAAGCACCGAAGAAACGCAACCGAGGCGAACTGCAACGTTACAATGTAGGAGCACCTTTTGGAAATATCGCTTTTGACATCCTGGGGCCTCTGTCACGAACTGCTGATGGCAACAAATACATTCTCGTTGTCCCTGATTACCTCATCAAATGGCCTGAAGCATATCCTATTCCTGATCAGAGGTAATGGTACAGTACTGGATTTCTAGGTTCGGAGTCCGTCTTCAGGTGTATTCGAATCAAGGAACGAATTTTATCTGGGCTGTGGTTAAAGAAATCTGTAATTTACTCGGCATTGAGAAAACCCAAACAACACTTTTACATCCCCAGTCAGACAGCATGATAGAGATGTTTAATCGAACCATCCTTAATAATCTCTCTTTGGTGGTTTCCAGAAACCAACAGGACTGGGAAAAGAAGTTACCTCTTTTTACTGGCTTATGGCAGTGCTGTCCACGAGACTACCGGCTATGCCCCCCCTCAGATGCTCTTCGGTCGTGAATTTCCTCTAACTTGTGATCTTTTGTTTCATCGCCCTTCTGATGAGCCTTCATCGCCTGAGGAGTACATCGAAGATCTCCAGGCCCGGTTTGAAGTGATGTACAATTTTGCACGAGAGCGAGTCAACTTGGAGAAGGAGAAGACCCGATATGACAAGAGAGCTACAAGGCCATCACTTCAAACAAGGAGACAAGGTGTGATTGCGGAACCCGATTCGACGGAAAGGACTCTGTCCTAAACTACAGTCACCTTGGGATGGTGCTTACACAACCCTAAGCAGAATGAACGAAATCGTAGTTCGGATCCGTAAGTCTTAGAATTATAAGCCCAAAATCGTTCGTTACTACAGGCTAGCTCCTTACTATGGCCCTAGTACGTAGTGTTTATAATATACACTCATTTCCATAAATTAAGGATAATACGGAATCACGCGGAAATCGAACTTTAAAATAAATATATATCCTGTAAAATCACTACACGCATCTTCAAGAATCATATGCAAATTTCAGGAAGTAACCAGATGACACCGATAGTATGTCACAATGACGAGAGTGTAAGAGAGTGATATATAAGGAATACAGGCAAAGAAGTAAAATTGTTCGCAGGCGCTTTATAAGCATTTCAGTGCAATAACCGAATAGTTACGACACAAAGGACGCATTTGGATGATTTTTTACGTGGTAGAATTATCGGCCGTCTGGAATGCGGGCATACCCAACTGGAAGTGTCAGAAGAACTTAAAATTGCCCAGAGTATCATCTCTAGGCTTTGGCAACGATTCCAAGATGATGGTAATGTGAGTAGACGTTACAGCACAGGTCGCCCCAGAGTTACAACGCCGAATGAGGACCGGCATTTGGCAGTTACTGCCAAAAGAAACAGGCGGAGCACAGCCTCAGACCTGTCTCGTCAGCTCTCTTCAGCCACTGGTACGACAATTTCAAGGCAGACCGTGTACAGACGCTTAGGGCAGATTGGTTTATATGCTCGTAGACCTGTCAGATGCGTTCCACTTACTGCAACTCACTGTCGCCTGCGGTTAGCCTGGAGTAGAGAGCATGTATTGTGGACACCACAACAGTGTGCTTGTGTGATGTTTTCCGACGAGTCCAGGTTTAGCTTGCAGTCTGATTCTCGCCGGACTTTCATATGGAGAGCTCCAGGTACCCGTTACCACCAAGAAAACATCATCGAACGACACCGTTACGGTGGTGCAGGGGTGCTCGTTTGGGGTGGAATTATTCTGGGTTCTAGAACTGACCTGCATGTTCAAATTGGATCCATGACAAGCCAAATCTATCGGGACATCATTCTGGAACAACATGTACGTTTGTTTCGGGGCGCCATGGGCGTACAATTTGTGTTTATGGATGACAACGCCCGTCCTCACCGTGCAAACATCGTAAGTGAATGCCTTCAATCGGAGGATATCACCCGTATGGACTGGGCAGCATTCTCACCGGACTTGAATCCAGTAGAGCACGTGTGGGACATGTTTGGCCGACGAGTTGCAGCTCGTCAACCTCCTCCTACATGTCTACCGGAACTTCGGAGAGCATTGCTTTTTGAGTGGTGTAATATCGCTCAAGATCAGATCGATAATTTGATACTCAGCATGCCTAGGCGTTGTACGGACTGTATTGCATCGTCTGGGAGACATACAATGTATTAACAATCATACCAACCATGTAATATGTTTTTTTGTAAATAGGTTTTTTTTTTTGTAATTTCCTGCATGGAGAAAAAATCGCTAATTTTTTTAATAATATCAAACGTATAGCATCTTTTTTTGCTCTTTACCTTTTGTTTAATAAATAAGCTTTACAAATAAGTCAAATTTGTTTTGCTTCTAAATCTTCCTTTGTCTGATTTTGCATTATCCTTAATTTATGGACATGAGTGTAAATAGTTTAAGATCATGGTCCTATTCGTTTCTAAATTTGTGAATTTATACACTCACTTATTGATTTAGTATTTCATTTGTTTTAAATTATTTATTGCAATTACTGTTTATGTTGTTTGTTGGTGTAATGTAATGTTTATTATTGCTTTGATGCTTTAGTTGTAAGTATGGCTTTCTGTTCAATGACGAGACGTGCAGTACTTGGCAAGAGTGCAGTGTTACGAATTTTGTATTTAGATAACTGATTTTAGTAGAATTGTAAGGTATTTCTTCCATTTTCTTAGCATGCTTTCTGGTGTAGTGGTCAGCACGCTCAGCGCGTATTCGAGAGGTCCTTGGTTCGCTCCCCGGCGAGGGCATTTCTCATTTTTCCTTTCTTCTGCTCCGAAATAACCTAATGTCTTTACAGTGGCGCCCGAACTAAAAAAAGGGTGTGGAAGATTATTCTCCACTACCAGGATTTGGCGATTGGGTACTCTAATCCCTAGTCGCCCTTTAAAAGGGGGAGTATATAAGGTATTTCTCTCACCTTCTTAGCATACCTTCGTGATGTAGTAGTCAGCACGCTCAGCGCGTATTTGAGAAGTCCGTGGTTCGAGTCCCGCCGAGGGCATTGCTCATTTTTCATCTCTTCTGCATCGAAATAACCTAATGTCTCTACATAATTATAATTAAAATTGTTGTATTTCCTCGTGCAATGCAGCGCGAGACAAATTTTAAGAGAATGCTATGCCGAAAAATTAAAAATACAGGAGCACGGGTATTTAACATTGAATAAACTGTTATATCTGTAATGTGTATTGCATTTGAATAAATGTATTGACTGCTAGGTTAGCTGTACTCGTAATTACATCGTCTTATTGCTATTTTGCGTCTTATTGCTTATTGCTTATTTTTAATTCTAAAAACTTCAGATTATTATCTAATAGAATAATTAAAGAATAAAGAGAATCTCTCACTTCAAAGAATAGAAAAAAAAAGAAATACGCCAAGTAAGACATACAATTAGGCAAAACAACATGCAGCTGTGTAGCCTTCCCATCATTGCAAAATTTCTTGCCCCTGACGAAAAGGGACCTGTACCTGTTCGCCCCCTAAATCAGTAGAATCTTGATTAAAATCTACACCAAACACAAGGTTGTTGCTTTGCCTAATTGTATACTTTAATAAATAATTTATCATTAAAAATTTAAAAAAAAATTAAATTGTAAAAACTTAAAAAATATTTTTTAAATGTTGCGAAATTTTTACTCCATTATGTAAATAAATACAAGTATTACCAATTCATAAAAATAAAGCTTTATCGTTGAATGAACTTAAAAGTCAACTGCGAAAAAATTTGAAATTTTAAAAGCTCCTGCATTTGTTCACTCCTCCTTCTTCGCAAAGGGAACAGTCGTGCAATCAAATGAGAAACTGTCAGGTTCTTTGAAAGTGCGCCAACACTATTTCTACTTCCCTCCTCATTCTTCTTCCTCCCACTTTCTCTCTCTCTCTCCCCCTTGAAAGCAACTTTATCTATTTCCTGAAATTTTAAACTGATATTATACTGTATAAAAGTTTTATATCTAACTTTTCATTCGAAATTACTGTGACTGGGTTTTCAGGCAATTCAGAGTAGCACAGTTTCGGATATCGGGATTTTATTACGAATATCCATTTAAGTTTTATTCCATGAACCTGTCGTAAATATTAGTTCTGTTGTTTTATGTGTAAGAGAAAGAAAATCAGTTTCATTTCATATCTCCAAAACTCTGGATAGAATAAGAAAATAGCAAAAAATACTTAACTTGAGCAAAGAACTACTTTTAATTGAGCGGGTGAGTGTATTAAGAATGGGAATCAAGAATTTGTTATGACTCTGATATCCAATTTAAAGATTAAAAACTTGTTAAATTTCTTGTAATACGAAAGGTAACTATTAGGCGGCGGCCTTTACAAAATCCTTAGACTAATTTATGCTTAAATTAACTACATTTTTTGCTACAATAATATTTATAGGTAATTTTATGTTTTATTGAATAAAATACCTGTGTTTTAAAGCAACTAGAGGATGTTAAGTTAGTCTCGTAATTTTGGCTAAATTTGCACGTATCCTATGAAACATCTCAAGCAATTTTTCTTTATAACCAGTATTCTAATAGAACTAACAAGCTTTTCACTCTTAACAAGATATATTTTTAAATCCTCTGTTCTACGTCAATTACTCAAGGTGTTTTTCCGAGGAGAACCTGTAAAATTTCCTCACCATTCTCAATTTAATTAATCACAGTTTCTCGATTCCATGGAGTGGTTCATAATACAGCGTCACCTTGTCAAAAGATCCAATACTTGCTCATTAGTAGAAAATCCGCGGGAAAAAGATGCAACAACAAACTTTATCTCCTCCTCTTCTCCTTCTTTTCTCATCGTCCTCTGCAACAAACTCGACATCTCTCTCTCTCTCTTCCTTTTTCATTTTTATCCTCCGCGATCTATGCTCAGCAGGTTGGAACATGCCCACTTGACACCTTCCCCGCTAACATCGTTACTGCCAAACGTGCGATCCAGTAATTGGCAGCCATTGTGGTTCCTCTTGGAGGGGGTATCTCTGTCGCTGACAGCGCCTCCCGGTGTCTGGGCAATAATGAGAGGGCTTTCGAATGCTTTTCGGTGTGCCCTACTAATGAGGTTGTTACGACACTTTACGCTGTCTCTGCCATCATTAACTCGAGATTTTCCAACTCGGAGAGCATCTCGTAAAAGGTGCAGTTTGGTATATAGATACCATGAGGAAGCTGCTATGTTGTTGTTGCTGTTGCTATTATGGTAGTGGGCGTGTTTTGATGCTTTGCTTGAAGACTAATGGTGTGACATTCTCTCAAATGTCGGTAATTGCGACATCATCTCTTCCAGGCGCACGATTAAAGATGCCGTCTAACACAGTCTTTAAAAGCTGGGAAGGAGAAAAAAAACTGTTTTGCTTTCTACCTGAGCTATTTCATTAACATTCTAAAGCTTATGTTGTTGAATTTGGAAGACTAAGTAAATGCAACGTAATAAAATGTTTGAAACTTAGGACCTTACAACAGTAAAAGATTTGCTTTAGTATATCTAATATTCCAAATTTTAAAATAAAAGTAAAAAGTTACGCAAGTTCTATTTTGATATGAATAATATCATGTTTTTCATAAAGAATATAAATCACAGACTGGCAGATTCAAGGGCGTTTCAATTAAGAAGAATTCAAATAAAATAAAATATCACTATTTTCTTTTTTTTTTAATTTATACTACACAAAATAACTAGGTTTATTAAGATTCGTTTTAAAGTATTTAACACAAGTCTTGTAAAAATATGCCATTGGTACCATTGATTGTGTCATAGAAATTTGCACTTCAACTGCATTTTACTTACTGTGGTTTAGATTCATTATTTTCTAGTATATAAGACACTAGATTTATGAAAGTGCTCATATTGCTGGTAGGTTTATTAACGAAATTCGAGACCCAGAATAAAATCTGTGATGATTAATAGGCGATGATTTCTCATCACTTAAGTGATAACAAAGCAAAGATTGTTTTCTGACCATTAGCGACAGTAAATAAAACATGAACATATATTTGACTTAAACTCTAGCGTTTGTGGTGATTTTCATCGAAGGAGAAACCTACGAAAAAAAATTATTTTTTGAATGCAAAGATCAATATGTGTAATAATTCATAAACAGAAGTAAAAATTAGAAGAGGAAATCAATTAATATCCTAGTAAATAAATAAATCTTAAAAAAATTATAAATAATCCTAAAATTAAAAAAAAAATGCCTAAAAATCCTTTCCAGTCCCTCCACCAAAAAGTACGGTCTACAAAACAGATTTTTTTTTTTTTTTAGTTTTCATATTTTTCATTTCGAAATCATATGATATTCTATTTTGGAATAACGAGCGGAGTAATCCAGTTTTAATGTCAACATAAAATTATAAGGTAGATCTCGTTTTGCGGTGATTTCTCGATTTACTCTTCCTTCTTTCATGCTATGATTAAAATCGGGCCGATTCATATTGCTCTTATCCCTCTACCTCCTCATCAGGTATACCTACTGAACCAACCTCTTCCATTTCATCCCTTTTTATACAAGTCACTTTTTCGGGTCATGGACTCAGAAGTAATGGAAGGCTATCAGCAGTCTTCCAGTACGGCTGATTGAAGCCATTTCTATAATAAGCTTTCTTGCTTCGCTTGGTTTTGTCGGCTGAGTCATACTTCTAATTGTATGTAACTCTATGCGCTTAACTTGCTAAAAAAAACACCGCTTTGTACTTAAACTAAACATTTTTGAGAATTCATTAAAATGACTTTTAAAACATATCACACTTAATCAACTTTAAAGGCATTAATAGTTTGCTATAAACATAAAATAAGACATTAATAAATGCTTTTAAAAAAACAATGATAGGTATGGGGATGTCATTTCAAAACAATTAGTTTTTCTGTGCTGTTTAAATAGGGATGGATGATTAAAGTGACAGTAGTAAAATGGAAACTGCGCATGCAGATATAATATAAGACATTTAAAGGCCAATTTTATTGTTGACCGCCAGGTTCAGGAAGCTGCTAAATTTGTGTTGTAATATTTTTAGTTTAACCCACACAAGTAGTGAGATAAAGTAAACTCGATTCGAATGGAATACTTGCTCCAGAAGCAGTTAAGCTTGTAGTGAAAACTCACAGTGTTAAAGTAAGTACTCGCAGTTCCAAGTAACACTTGAAAAATATGAGTTGTGTATGAAAAGAGTTAAGAACGAGATTCAGCCCCGTATACGCATTACAAGACAGAGTGACCACAGGTATTAAAAAACATTATTCTTTTACTTGAGAATTTCAAGATTGGGAATAAAGATGTACTCAAAGTATACTTAGAGCCAAATCTGGGGAAACAAACAAAGTATATTCTGCAGTATACTCAAATCCTTTTTCCTGAGAAAATTAATGGATATGTATACCTAAATACTTAACATAAGTAACGTACGCATAGATATTCTTATAGCACTGGAACAATTCGGTATACCCAAAATAAGCAATTCAGTGAATCCACTGGGCCCTGTATAATAATCGGAGACTAAGTTTTTCTTTTTTCCCATCGGGATACATTTCGACCATCGGAAAGAATGCGCTAGGCAGCTGTTATTCAATTCGCTACCAACAGCACTGCAGCGACCCATTCAATTTCCGTTCCTGGCGATATCGAAAGAAATTTTCTGCCTATATGAAATACATTCGATTTGGTTTGTTTTCGCCTGTGGACCTGAGTAACAACATTGGGGGGACAAAGCCTCTACCTCTGCTCTCTCCTCCATTCGTACATTGATATGACGCAACTCACAATACTATTCGTATCTCCATCCTATTATAGCGGCTTGTCATTATTCTGTATTTTCACTCAGAATCATATCAGAAATGGAAGATACGAAATTGGCCAACATGGGGACAAAAGAGGCGATTTTTCATGCAATGCACGTACAAACAGGTTGAAAGTTATTAGTAAATAAAAGGATATTCTCAGATTAATTGTTTACTTGCTTCTCTGGTTATGGTAAGGAGCTTATTTCCTTTTCTTTGGAATTTAATTTCGGCATTCAAATCTTAAGATACGGAATAATTTCATTTTCATAACCTTTCCTAATCAAGTAGATTCTTTCCGCACATTAATTATCATAAGAGTGAACGTAAGATACCATTTTGCATCCGCAATTCGTTGCCTACAACAAGATAATTCGTAAGACCAAAAGTGCAGGGATGATGACAGTTAGACTTATGCTCACTCCTATTATCTTTGTAAAATAATTAATTTTCAGCATTTCTAATCAAAGGAAGTAACTGATGATGGAACTATGGAACTTATTAAATAAACGCTTTAAACTCGTTTAGCTCATTAAAAAAATCCATATATAAATAAAAAAAAAGTCCAAGCATGGCACCCTTATCTGCCGTTTCTTATCAGTTTTAAGCAATTTAAATATTGTTTTTCACGCTTAAGAGCTGGCAGCATAAGAAATCAGAAACACGCAAGATCTAATGCGTGCTAACTTTAAACGCTATATTTATGCATACCATTAACAGATTTTAAGCTAACATTTCTGAAAATGTTGAACGAAAAAAAAAAAAAAAAAGATACATGAAGGCATTTTTCCATCCCCTCAGTTTATGCATTCAACCACACAAATAACATTTTGCAAGGACTTTGTTTTAAATTGAATCAATGATAATAATTTTGATGTGGATTATCCTGAACTTAATTCTACTGCCCGCCGTTATGGGAAGACTTGTAATATCCGTTACTTTTTTATAATTTAGTTTCAAGACGGGTTACGTTCCTGATTTAAAAAGAATAGCAACGCAGTCAAATAGTGGTTTACTTACTTACTGAGATTTTATCTGTATGATTTTGTCCCCGTAATACTTGGCATTCTCAATGCACTGGAAAGTTGTTTATTGATGAACCATGTTAGTCAGTCATGTTTTATAAATTCATAATATCATGATAGTCAATCACGTTTTAACTATCATTCAATACACATTAACAAATTCAATAACTATCATTTCACTTGTAATTTTCATTATGTTTGAGTTCATTCATCTTTAATTTTTACTTTATTCCCACTCACTTCGAAACGAAAACTCAAGGCAAATAAAATAAATTAAGTATGGCAAGAAGAGTTTAGAGAAGAATGTAAACATTATCCGTTTTACTGTATCCTATGACTGATTGAGTTGATATGTATTGAAATGAATTGTTGCTGTGAATATCGCTCTTGCTGCCGGTTAACATCTATTATCTGCTAATCGGATTAAATCGAACTGGATTATTTTGGTTACGGCAAAGCACAGGAGGACGCTGTCTGCCTTGTGGGATGGGATGCTTTTTGTGGCTGATTAAGGAGAACTGGCTCTTATCCACGTTACATATGGTGAAAACCATGAAAACTTCTATGTAACCAACCCATTATTTGCTGGGATTTGAATCTAGGAGGAGCTACCAGTGTTCAGCAATTTAACCTCTCGACGCTGGAGGGCAGTGAAAATTAGATTTCTGAACGAAGATGACAGGTGATAAATTTCAACTTCCAAATTTTTGGTAGTTATCTGACAATTAGATGTAATGTAAGTGCTCGTATCCAACATTAAAGACCTGTTGAAGGAGAACTTTGAGTAGTGCGTTCGACTTGCCCGAAGTAGGTTCCGTAAATCAAATACCTAAAGTAGGTTCTATGAAGTTTTATTTCAGCTACTATTTAAGTTGTGTTATACTATATTTAGTCACTTTAGGCGAAACTCATCGATACAGTTGTGATGCAGTTTATAAGGTATATCTCCCACATTCTTAGCGTGCCTTCGTGGTGTAATGGTCAGCACACTGAGCCGGTATTTCAGAGGTCCGTGGTTCGATCCCCGGTGAAGGCAGTGCATGTTTTTCATCTCTCCTGCTTGTAATTAACCTAATGTCTCTACAAGTTGTGTAGGCTTTCTTTAGTGGGAACATTTAAATACAATATTTAATGGTTGCTTTAAGTAGAAGTCTTTTCTTCTCACTTCTAGGATTTTATTCATACATTTAAGATTTGTTAAAGTGTTAACATTGATCAAGAGTCCTAATCTAGTAAATATCCTTGGACACAGAAATACAGTATTTAACATATTTAATATGCGTCATCTTATACTCGAATTTAAGTTATTTTCTTAATTTAAATTAATTTATTTGTAGAATCAATCTGAGACTCAATCTTAGACATAGTTGCAGAATCTTAGACTAAAATATCAAATTGGCTGCCATTTGGCTACATTTTGGTCCGATGCCTGTGTAACTGTATCCGCCTCTATGTAACTGCAACTGTGTATGTCTTCCAGCAATAAAGAGAAATCGAAGCTGCTACGGAAAACTATGTATAAATTCATAAAGAGCATCAAGTTTCAGTTTTAGCTCCGAAGTTCAGGATATTGAGGGATCACTTTGGAGACCTTTGCATTGGCTTATATTCGACGTTCTTAGTAGTTTGAAGTGGTAACCACTTGATTTATTCTGTCATAATGAGAAGAGCTGCACAAAAACTAACTGTGAAATGTTATCGGAAAAGTAAATTTTATCGAGCTTTCATCTGTTCTGTGATACGAATCCCAAAGCACCTACTAATA
>KK116629.1:246034-303341 GCA_000611955.2 Stegodyphus mimosarum | reverse complement strand
AGTGTTTCATCTTACTTCCAAGAAAGCATCAAATTATTTGCTAGATTCAATTCAAAATCTAATTGATTCTCAATCAAAATAAAGATATTAGTACTAAACCAAAAGAATCCTGTTAAAAAGAAAATAATCTTTCACTAAGAACACAATTAATCTGAACGATATGCTTACCTTAGAAGACATATCTACACTCTCTTACACTCTCTTTTCATTTCAAATACAAAAGTAAAAACAAAAGTAGATTCAAGAACAAATTTTAAAAATCATAAGAAGATTAAAAGAAATAATCCATAAAATTAAAATTAAAGTTAAAAACTGTAGTAAAAAATTTAAAAATAGTAAGCAAAAATTAACCAACTTGCCTTCGAAATTTTAAAACCAAATGACTGAAATGCAAGTACTTATTAAGATGGAAGCAAAAGGGTTGTAGTAATAATAAGTAGTTTTCTATTGAAGAAAGTTTAGCCCAATTTGGCGACAAAACTACAAAGTTTTTTGGAGATATAATACACAGAGAGCAGGCTGTTATTAAAATAGCGCTAAAGCTGCTTTAGTTTGAATTAATATTCATGATGGAAGTAATTAAAAGTAAATTAATAAGCCCAAAACTTGCGCTAAACCTGCAAAGTAATAAAGCAATAATTCACTATAAATTATAAAAAGAAAACTCTATACTGCATTTTTTAGTTACTGTTTATTGATGGTAGATTGGTTTATCCCCTTGATAAGTCGATTAATCTACTATCAATAACAATAACTGGTTTTTCAATACTTAAAAAGTTTACTTTTGATTTTGGCATTTTTGCGTTTTAGTTTTTCCTTAACTGTGCGAATCCCGCGAACGGGCTGGCTGCATAGGCGTTTTCGTGGTTTTCCCCATGTGTAACGTGTATACGAGCCAGTTTCCCTTAGAAAATCCTCCATGAAGGCATCCCTCCCTTTAGGCAGATAGCCCTCGTGTGCTTTGCCATAATTGAATAACCTAACCTAACCTAACCTAACCTTAACTGTGTTTAAAGCAAGGAGGACTGAAAATTCTATATTTTTTTTTGAAAAATACCTTTTCAATGATGTTTTTAAATTGAATTTCCGTTGCTTGGAGATGTAATATGGAGAGTTTTCTTTTTATAATTTATAGTGAATTATTGCTTTATTGCTTTGCAGCTTTAGCGCAAATTTTGGGCTTATTAATTTACTTTTAATTACTTTCATCATGAATATATATATATATATGCGTGTGTATGTTGATTATATGTTGATAAATATTAGGATATTTTCACATGCATAGCTATAAATTGGAAAAATATTATTTCGTTACCTTTCACGATTGTCGAAGTTCAATGTGGTCTGATAATTTTGCCACTCAAATGTATCAGAAATTAGCATTAAATTTTGAGCTAGAACTTTTAAAGTCTATACAATTTCCGATTCAGGAGTTTGGCTGTAGTTTTATTATAGGAAGATCATAAATGGAACGTTCCTGATGTTTCACAAATATTCTAGAAATTTCTAGAGTATTTCAGATGCTTTTGAATCACCACGGTAGATTTTTTTGTAATGCGGCATTTAGTATGGCAATGCGTTTTTCCTAGCACTTTTTAAAAATAGTTTAAAAAATGTTTTAAAAAACGTTTTCAAAAAGTAAAAGCAAAAAACTTTTTAAAAAGAGTTTTGAAAAGTAGTTGTAACACCTTTTGCTGTTTTATATTAGCCTTTAGATGTTCTAACGATATAAATGTTTGGGAAGGTACGAATTAGTTTCGAGCTACCCGTTATCAGACAGTATCTGTTTGCCGTTTTCCTTTACCTGGGCAGAGCTGCAAAACACTACCGTTTTATAATGAAAATTTTAAGGCTTGAAAGTCTTTTTGAAAAGGCAATGAAAGTGTTTTGAATAAAATGTATATTGTGTTCTTTCCATCTGACATCTATTTATTCTTCTCAAAAGGCAAACCAGTATTGTAAATTTCTTCTTTTTCAGGCTCTTATCGATCTTTTATTCCACCAGCTAATGGAAGAATGTGAATTCAAAGAATTACCGACCATCTAAAAGGGCAATCGAATATTCATCTGAAAGTTCACTTTCTCGGTTACAGAAAACAAGTAAAAGGAAGAAAAACAAGAAAAATCCTGGTTATCGGCGTTCACCTCCACAGCCAACCATCAACGTGACGATGCGTGCCTAACAAGAGTTCAGGTGGAAGAACAAGTGCGTGTATCAATGCTTCCAGAAAGGCACTTCAGCAGCCCGAGTGAAAGGGTGGTGGGTGGAAAGTCCCCTCAACTGGCCATCTTTCGGGGGTATATCGGTCCTCATTAGCCGGAATCTGGGGATACGGAGAGCACGTTCTTCGTTCGAACATCCTTCAGTCCTCGTCTCGAGGAGCTCATCAAAATCGACTTGAAGACGCCTGTGAAGTCGCGTGTTTTCGTGTCACGTGCCAGCCGGGTGGGTGTTACCGCGAGTGAAATGTATCCCCACTCTTAAATGGAAAATGCGAGATTCATTTTGGAAGGTCTTTCTTTTACATAGTTAGGATCAGCAAAGTACCAATCCACGAGGCCTTTTAGCTTTCGAGACTTTCAGACCTCAATCGACAGAAATCAAGTCTAATATTAATGATGTTTTAAAAAAAAAAAAAAAAAAAAAGAAAAAGAAAAGGCTCTTAAAACTATTTTTCGGGGAAGCACGATCATTTTTTAAAATTTATGCGTTCATGTTTTTAAATTCTTTTTTAATTATTTGGATGACTGTGGATTTGAAGTTAAAATTGCTCATTACGGAATGGGATATTATAGAACAACCAATTCTTCAGTACAACTTTTCCACTTTTGTCATGGTACAAAAGAATCAATTACTGCTACAGTAATATCATGGAATACTGGTCTGACATATTCTGGAAGATGAAAATAAAGTCTCGATGCTGATTGATTAAAAACTTTGTACCTTGCAGCATTTTGTGAATGAGAAAGAAATAAATTCAATGGTTACTCAGAGCAATTCATCGTCTCGCCAACTGTAGTAAACCAAATATAAGACCATTTTTCGCGGAAAATGCCTTTCTGAAAAATATACGTTTCTTATCCGCAGTATAACAATTAAAAATTTTGTTAGATTATCTCCGATCTCTTTTATGTAAAAAGACATATTTGCTTAATTTACACCAAGGTCCAATATTCAAGTCATTTAATTACCTTTTCTGCAGAACGCCTTCAAACTTAAATCCATATATATGGAATGAAACTCTTTCTTGCAATATAAAGGGTAATAAAGATAATAATTTTACATATGGTTGATTAAAATTCCCTGAAAGCAACAAATGCTTGAAATTAAATTGAAGAATATTTTTGTATGTGAAATGAACTTTAGATAAAAGTAATGTTGAAGAAATTTCTTTAATTCGCCATATAATAAACGGAATTATTGATTCACAAATTAATAAATGCGTATTTTACAGGTGCAAAAGTCTTAATAAATTTCAAGCCAAATATGTATGTTCGAATTAAGTACGAGAATGATAAACTTCAACCGAGAAAAACGGAATCCGCCCAAAAAACAAAGACTGTTCAAAACACTGAAATTAGATGATTTAATTGTAGAAATAAAAGTCACAAGTACAATACATTCATTTGCAAGGACAGGAGAATAATAAAATGTTTTCAGCATAACAAATTTTTCTTAGGTCTAATAAAGTGAAACGTTGATAAAATAAAAAAGCCTACATCACTCTAAATTACAGTAAGTAAAAATTTTCATATATAGAAATGCAAAACATTAATATTGATTCTAGAATCCACGTTATTTCCTATTTGAAAATAGATTTATTAACAGTTTGGTTTGCACTACTAAATTTGTCTGCCAAATTAAACCATGGCTTAAAGATGCATTTGACTAATGCGTTAGGTTATTTTATGCGTTAGGTTTAGGTATGCGTTAGGCTTATGTATAACATTAAATTAAATGAGTAAAGCTGTCCAACTGGGACATTGGTTAGGGACGCTGACTGCCGTACCGAAGAATCGGAGAAGAATCCCAGAGAAGGCATGGATGTTTGTAATGTAAAATCACAAAATATTTAAAAACAGCATATCTTGGGAATTTCCGATAGACAGTCCGCGCGCTGGAAATAATTTTTTTTCCGTACCGTGTTGCCACAGCTCGCTTTGAAATCGTTGAGATCGTTAATGAAAAATTCGTAAAAGGTTAAAAATATATGAAATAGATAATAACACCAATTCGGACTTCAAAATTCGGGCTTCCATGTAATGTTCGGCTGGAAGACTATGTTATTCAAAATTTGATGGCACTAGGTACCGCCGTTTCTTCATAATGCAAGAAACATGCATACATTCATGCAGATTCTTCATTATTTAATTTCTTTAAATATAATACAGGGCGATAATATTTGATGGCAACAACTTGAAAAGTAATAGCCCTTTATAGTGATTCATTGCAAAAGGCCGTTTCGAGACTAGTATCTCGTTTGGGACTGACGTCCCTTTCGGGCTAAAAATAGCACAGAATTTTTAAATTACAATGTGAAAGAAACAGAGTTGTGCCTAGACATTTTTTCCCTTTAGGCAAAGTAGTAAATCCATGTATCTCATTACATCATATTAAGGATACCTGTACACTTTCATATTCATCAAAAAAAATAATTTCAAGTCGCTATAACCTAACTCTTACAGTTTTTTAATAGCAACTTTGTATAATAATAATAAAAAAAAAAGTATACTAATAATACAAACTCTTATTTCAAGTTTGCTGAAGCTGCTCTTACTATTAGCAACAGCAACTGGCAACGTAAATATTTTTAATTCAGCATCCCAAATTCCAGTATGATTGAATTAAACAGTATCAGTGAATTATCCTTGAAAGATTTAAACTTGAATTAACGAGGGAAAAAGAAAATATGAAATAAAAGTCCAAAAGATTTCAGATTTTACATTAGGTCCAAAGGGGAGTTTTTTTGACGTTTTGTGTGTTACCTTTATTTATTAAATATCATGTTCTTCGCACCTAAACCGTAAAATTCAGTTCAAGAGCAATAGCGCAAAATAATTTTAAATTGAGCTTATCTTTAGAATTTCCGATACACAGTCTCACGCGCTGGAGATAAAAATGTTTTTTCTGCACAACGTTGCCATTGCTCCCTTTGAAATCTTTGAGTTTGTTAATCAAAAATTCGTTAAAGTTTTACAAAATCTGAAATCGATAATAAAACATATTAGAAATTTTGAATTTGGGCTTGCAGGTACCCATATTCGCAGGAGGATTACGTCATTCAAAATTCGATGGCTCTAGGTACCGTTGTTTTAGCCCAGCGCGAGAAACATACATACATTTATGCAGATTCTTCATTATTTAATTTCTTCAAGTATAATATAGGGCGATAAAATTTGGTGGCAACAATATGAAAAGTGAAAGAGACTTTCAGAGTGATTCGACGCAAAATCGCAAAACGAAAACAATAGTCCCTCAGGGACAAAGCCCCTTTGGACTAAAAATACAATAAAAGTTAATTTATAACCTTGTTCATAAAAACAAAAAGTGGCTTATCAGGAATCAGTCCCGGTTACCTAAGACGAAAGCACAGATGTCATGGGTGTGTGCTGTTAAGTTACGCTTATCCATAATTGGAACTAAATGGTGCTATTTGATGACTATTTTACTGACGACGGAATAAAATGCAATTACCTAAACTGATTTTAAGACATTGGGTATAACATTTAAAAATCAGATTGGGATTTGAAGAGAATGAATTTACTCTACTTTTGCTAAGCAAATGCTCTAGGATATTTCAAAAACAGCAAATTATGTGACAACATCTAACAGAGGAGAATTTATAACTTTAAGTCAATTCGTCTGTAAAACAAAGGAACCCATTTACTATCTCAAATCCTGCATAGGAAAATTTCATTGAAGTATTTCGAGTCTTAGCTCTCCCCAAACGAAAGAAGTGAGTAACAAAATTGTTCAATAATAAAAGGAACTGCTTCTATAACTTCTCTCTTATTGCGATGAAATCTGCTAAAATTCCATGCAAAAGTATATGCAGTAAGAAACATCATACATTTTTGGCTCATAATGAAATGTAGTTATAAATATGCATCACATTATTTTAGTTTTTAAATATTACAAATAACTACACGTATAATAGACATAAAATTTTGTAACTATATGAATATATTTTTATAATTATTTGAGTTCTTTGATTTTAGACTCTAAGTATATATATTATTATATAAATTTATCATTCATTTATAGTACTTTGAATAATAATAGAAAAATTATTATTTATGCTTCCAACTTAAATTTATTAATAATTTGTCTTGCATTTGTTGCACATTTGTTGAATGCGCATGGACATGTGTCAATTACACATCATGAAAAATATGCAAAAAACAAGCTTATATAACAGCTAATTGCCATTGTGCTCTTAAATCTCTCTAAGTATAAAGACCTGTTTTTTTTAACTGATATTAGATTAAATTAACTATATTATTCATTAGGAAATGACTTAGTGAATCCTCTACTGCCGAGATCTCTAAACGGCCATTCACACTGGGACTTATCTGAGCTAACGGATTCAGTTCCATGTGTCGACTAGCTCCGCTATTCGTGCAGTTCAGATTTTTCAACTCGCTGCGCTATGAGGAAAAACTGGTTTTGGAGGTGGGTCGGCTATGTCGCATGTCTCCGTTAGTTCAGATAAATCCCAGTGAACGGCCCTTAAGGCTGCGTTCAGATGGAGATGTAAATGTCAAAGAGGCATAGTCACAAGGAATAAAGTGCGGAAATTCCGTTCACACCTGCGACACAGGCTTTAAGCCGCACCCACTTAGAGACTAAATTTGCGTATGCGTGCTTGTGTCTACAGCTTTCCCTCTCTGTTTTCTCATTCAGGTTTCGCGCGTTCGCTTTGACTGGCCGACGCCTATCCCAAGTCAGCACAACGTTGAAAACTTCGAACTTTATGCCAAGAGACCTAAATCAGATTTTGTGACATAGCACAGACTGATTGCCTGGCAACGCAGCTCGGCTTAAGCCACTTATGTCCTTTATACCGTTGTTTGAACTCAGCTTAAGAAGTCGCTTTTGTTAAAAAGACCGGTATTTTTAGAGCATAAACGTTGGCAGTGAATGTCGCCTTTCTAAGACCATCACATCCACAGAGCTCCAAAATCCTCTAAAACCGTGGACGGTCGTATTTAAAGAGGGCGTAGTGTATTTTTACTAAAGCATGTATATAAGTCTTAATTATATATTTGCTACATTTTTATTTTCTTTCAAAGCAGTGGAACCGCGGCTCTATTCCTTTAGGACACTATATAACAAAAAGATAACTAGATTCAAATACACACCTTTTAAATATGCCTGAAATTCATTATTCTGCTGAGAATGAGTCAGAAAATTTTTAGTAAGTATTAGAAATCAAAACCTAAGTTAGGTCATTGCAGTAGAAAGGCGAAAGAGTCATTTCGTCTAAACTGTTTTTAATTGACGAAAACAGGTCTTCGATTTATCATAAAGCGACTTCTGTCAAACGGGAAAGAGAGAAACGGAGGGAGAACGCAGCCGACGAAACAGCACTATTTTCAACTGGGGATGAAACGAAAAAGTACGAAACGGCACTAAGCCATTATGCTGTGTCAAATATCAGCTGCAGAGTGCCATTCTGATTAAGTAGATGGCTGTCAAAAGATGATTAATGAAAATGAAAATTTGTTTTATAACTCGGAGATTGAAAGAGGTATCAAGAATGCAACAATTTAAATAAAATTACATTAACAGTGTCAATAAAGTTTACGACTTTAAATGTGATGTTTTAACTTTAAAAGTTAAATTTAAAAACAAAACTTACTGAACTGATTCGAGTCGAACTGTGGTTATTAAAAAGAAGGATAGTACACACACACACAATTTGCATAAATTATAGAAAGTTGAAAATGTTATTGTTCAAGATAGCTATCTTTTGACCTTGATGTATGATGTGTTGGACAGATTGCATCAAAAATCATCCATGTTCAGTGCAATTTATCTTAAAAACGGATTTTCCTATGTTGGTTCTCTGGAGGATAATAAAAAACATACATCTTTCGTACCACGTAATTTCCGGTTTCAAATTTTGAAAATTCTATTTGGTTTATCGAACCCACCATCTGCATTTCAATGTTTTACGAATACTGAGTTTCATGTCCGATAAAAGAAGGCGTAATATGGCATAGGTAGTTGTCCCATATGGTTAATGTGATAATTTTACTAGTAAATGAAACTGATGGAGTTAGGAAACTGGAAAATGTTTTGTAGGTGTGGCTTATGTTACTTATCTGACCTAATCAGAATAAGTTCACGAAGTTTGTCATGGCAAGAATGAGTAGACGATTAGGTCTGTCGTTGGCATGAGCTTTCCGTGTATTTTGAGCACCCCTATGCTCAACAACCACACAAACAAACATCCATGTCTTCTCCGTGATTCGAAGCCGAATCCAGCGAATAGCAGCCAGGAGCACTAACCACTATATCGATTAAATGTTAAAAAATGTTAGGAATGTTAAAATGGAATGTTAAAAATGGACAATTTAAAAAGTGGTTCAGATTTTTATAGTGATTCAAAGTAAAATCCCGTTTCGAGACGAACATTCGATTCGGGACTAAGCCCTTCTCAGCTAAAGTTCCTTTGGGCTAATAAATTTCATTTTGATTTATGTGTTTTTGTTTGTTTATTTGTTTTTTGTGTTTGTTTTCGTTTTTGGCAATAAAGTTTCACTTGGTTTCTCTGTTTGAAATCAATATTAAATATATTTTTTGGGCAATTTTTACAAACTCAGTTTTCTTGAAGGTTTCCAGCAAACATATTTGCGATAACAAGAAAATATTCCATAACAATATTTTTAAAACTCAATAAAGATATTTCGCTTAATTACATGAATTTTTTCCTATATTTGTAAGAGTAACATAAAAATCTTTAAATTAATTTTTTAATTTGCTCACATGGACATATTTAAGAGTGAAACTAATAATCAGCGAATCTGAACTAGTTATTCAGATTTCACTATGAGGTATGGACTAAAAAAAAAAAAAACATCTTTATCTCCAGCTCACGAGATTGTGTATCGGAAAGGCATGCTTCAAAAGGCATGCTCATTTTAAAATTATTTTGCGATATTGCTGTTGAATTGAATTTTACTGTTTACGTGCGAAGAACATGATATTTAATAAACAAAGGTAACACACAAAACGTTAAAAGAAACGCCCATTTGCCCGTAATGTAGAATTTGAAAGCTTTCAGATTTTTATTTTATTTTTATATATTTTCCCCTTCCTCTATACTATGCAGAAACAATTAAAAAAAGAAAGAAAAGGAAGAAAAATTATCTCTGAATTAAAGGAAAATTATTCCTTTTTTGATCAGCGTTTCAGCATAAAGAAAGAAGTATGCATGAAGTCATCCTTCCCCCTTCCAAGGTTTTTCCTTCCTTCCAATAAGATTGACTTTGCATTTTATTCATTTAAATATTTGTTTGACTTAAAAATCGAATCCCATCATCGTCCCTGAAGGACAATTGTTTTCGTTTCGGCATTTTGCATCGGAAACATTAAATATGGGTCCACTTTTCAAACTGTTGTCACGAAATATTGCAGCCCTGTATTATATTTAAAGATATTAAATAATGAAGAATGTGCATAAATGTATACATGTTTTCCGCATTATGATAAAAATACCGTACCTGGAGCCCTCGAATTTTGAATGACGTAATTCCACTGCGAATATTGGTATCCGCGTGAGACTGCGTATCGGAAATTCTAAAGATATGCTCAACTTAAATTGAATTTTATGGCTTAGGTGCGAAGAACATGATATTTAATAAATATAGGTAACACAAGAAACGTTAAGAAAACTCTCCTTTGGGCGTAATGTAAATCTAAAATGAAAGCTTTCAGTTTTTTTTTCTTTTTAAGTACGTTGTTGCCATTCCTTCCTTTGATATCGTTGAGTTTGTTAATGAAAAATTCTTTAATGTCTGACAAAATCTGAATTGGATACTAAAACGAATTCTAAATGAGGGCTTCCAGATGCCCCTATTCGGTGGACGATTACGTTGTTCAAAATTTTATCGCTGTATGTACCGTTCTGTTGTGTCGCGAATTCTGTGTTTTTTAATTTAAGTGCTTTTAATGATTTAAGTAATCAATTATTTAAGTATTTTATTTGTATTTGTATTTGGTTTTTTTAAGTTGAAATTGTGAAGAGCGTAATGAATATATATATATTTTTGTAAAGAGTGTACTTCAGCAATTATATTTTTCCTTCAACGGTTCAATTTCGTAACGAGAATGGGGGAGCGTCTTCTAACGGAAGTAACATCTGTGGGAAATGCCTTTTTAAGATGACAGTTGCAACATTGAGTAGTATATTGTTGTTCTCTTGTCTTTGTTACCAAGATGGGAAAGTGGACCCCGCCGTTCACTTACGTTTCAGCATTGTGATGTCGCCTTGTTTATGGCCTCGGTGGAAGTTGTAAATTGAATCTTTGAAAGGGCAGTTTTTTGTTGTTTCTTATATTTTTCGCTTGTTAGCAGAGGGGGTCGAATGTTTAGTTTCCAGTTTTCGCAGGTGCTACTGTAGACAATGACTTAATTCTGATTCGTTTGGGGGTTTGAACTTGTCCTATTAAATTATATTGAAAAGTCTCGGATTGGCAAGAATTTAATTTTATGTGTAACTTTGGACCTATAATTGTGAGTGGGAAGAGAAACCGAGTTTTCCTCGGTTGTTGCGCGAATTTTGAAGTCAGTTTTTTACCAGAGTCTTCGAGAGAGTTTTTGGAGTTGAATATTTAGCAGAGAGGGCCTTTGGCCTGCGGCCAGGCCTACCCGGGCTTGGGTGGCTTGCGCTAGCGTTCTCCGGACGAACTCGGCTTTTAGCTGAGGAGATTTGCGATGCTGCTATTTTACCCCGGCGGGTGGCTCGCGTTTGCGATGCGGCATGATGTGATTAATGGAGAATTTTCTTCTAATTTGCGAGAAGTAGAACTCAGAGCGAACTCTTCCGAGTTTGAAGCGGGTTTTCCCTTAAAACGGAAATGTAAGGGCTCGTACCTAAATGAAGCTCTCTGTTCGTGAGATGGAAAAGTATCAACATTCTGTCCCCGGAGGTTTCTCCTTCAACTTTAATGTTTTAGAATTTTGATTGCCGGGATTTTCATCTTTGAGGTTCTACAAGTGGTCATTTTTCGTGGACTTTATTGTAGCTCATTACCAAGATCCAGTTCAACGGCGGAATTCCTCTGCAGCCTATAGCTCCTTATCATGATGATCCCGAAAGTCAACTGTGAGTTTTTTTTTCATAAGATTGTATTTTTTTTAGTAGTTTAATTTAAACTGTTCTTGCTTAATCTGGGGAGAAAGACGAAAATTTAGTTGAAAAATAAGAAAAATAAAGGGGGAAAGAAGAAGATTGTTTGTGTCTTGGTAGAATTTAAAGTTATTGGCAAAAATAAGAAATTTATGTAAATTGTAATTTCTATAGAAGTTGTTTTAAATGGTTAATTTAATGTTACAGTATTTCTAAGTAACCGTTATTGTGTTAAACTAAAAAGGAAAAAAAAATTGTTATCTTGATAAATGACTCTTGGAGAAATTTAATGTGGAATATTAATTGCATTTGTATGTAAGGGTAGTCTGGCCAGATCTCCCATAAACTTATCCTAGATAATTAATAAATGAGTTTGATTATATGTTATTACTTGCATTTGTTTTTTTTTTGTGTGTATGTAGGTGGTCTGCTCAGTCACTCCATTTGTTTGAGCCGGGAGGCTTTTAAGAAACATGGAGATTTTTTTGCTTGGGGTTATTGAAGAATGTTCATGCATTTTAGGGTACTCACAACGCGCCCTGTTTTAGCAAATGTGTACTAACCACTTATTAATGTTACTTTGAATGTGTTTTAAGATAGAATTTGAAATGACTTTTAGGTGCCAGGACAGTTAAATCTAGTGCTTGATTTTTAGTAGCGGAACTGATTGATTGGTGTCTGAATATTTCTTCTCTGGTGCTTATGAGGTTTTTGCTATGAAATGAATATGAATTATTCTTGAGTTTATTTTAAAATGAGTGAATTATAGAAATGCTTGGTTGAGATTTAGTATTTAGTTTTACCGAGTTCCAGAGAAGATTTATTCCAGCTTCCTTTTCAGGTTAAGTTTATTAAGAAGAATTTGCTTTGCCTTGCTATGTGTGAATTAACTGCTTTAAGAAAAGTTATATTTAATATTATTTTGAGTCAGATCAACCAATTAGTTCCTTCCTCTATTTTCTAACCAGTGCATTTTAGTAAGTTCATTTTTGTAAGTTTTAATTTAAGTTTGGGTTGTCCGGCACCTAGAGGAAGTTCAGTATGAGTATAAATTTAAAAAGTTAAAAAAAAAACCCTTAAGGTTTTAAAGATTTCTCTATTTAACAATAGAGAGAGTGAATAAGAGTTAAATTTTAAAAAAGTTAACAGTAAAAACCCCCTTAAAGTTTAAAGATTATTTATCTATTTAACAGTTGTTTTACCACAATGCGAGAAACATATATACGTTTGTTCGGATTCTTCATTGTCTAATTTGTTTAAATATAATATATTGCTTTAGTATCTGTTTCAATAACAGTTTGAAAAGTGAGCGCTCTTCGGGCCCAAAACATTTTTAAAGCTATACGGTTTTAGTTAAATGCGTTTTAAAGGAAAAAATCATTGTTTTTGGCTGTCATAATTGTCTTGATCGTAGGTAACTGAAAAAAAAAAGCATGGAAGAACGCGAATTGTATTAAATGGAATATCAAGGTATAAGAAATTTTCTTTTTTTCTCAATGGCAGATTGTGAGCAGTTACAGTTTGTAACAGAGTCCATTAATCTATGCTAAGGCCCGATGTGGTGGTCTTGCTATTGTGGAGACACCAAACAGGCGGGCCACTATTGCCTCCTATGAAGGGACGGACCGTTACGACCATGCCTTCTGCGGGATTCGAACCCAGGCCCTTTGGTATCACAGTCAGGCTCCCCTAATCACTACACCGTCTGGTCGGCAGGTACATGAAATTATGATATAGAAATGATCTGTATAAGAATGGTTACATTCAATTTATTTGAGTATCTATTTAAGATAGTTTTGATTTCAAATTCACTGTTATTACCCACCAAGCAGTTTAAATTTTAGACAGATATAGCAACAATACTATAATAGTTAATTTTCTTTTTAAACTTTTATAGTGTTTTTAACTTAGTGTAATGATTTTCGAAGTTAAAAATTTTCTTTATAGTTTTTTAAATGCCATTCAAAACCCACCAATGATATTAGAGAAATATTTACACATTTATATTTAAAAATGGAATGAAGGATTTAACTTTAATGTGATAATAATAATAATAATAATAATAATAATGCAGTTTCAATAATAATGTAATTTATATATTTAAAAATGTAATTCCTATTCGTCTAACGAACCACCGAGATGAAGAAACTCTAAGCGATAATACAAATAAACGTAAAAGATGACACTACAAATTAATGCGGGAGTGAAGGCAGGGAAGCTGAAAAATATCTGAAGTCAGAAAATTTTGCGTAGATATATTATAAACACAAACTGAAGGAATACTATCAAAAATCGTAAACGAGACTAATTACTTTTGCAAATTATTATAACTGTACTGTAGCATTCCATTTCTACTTGTGATGCGAATTTTTATCTCTGTACTGTACCAGCAATTTCCATTAAAGTAAGCTTAATATTATTGTACTGTGTAGAGTCATTAGGTTATTTTCAAGCCCGAGATGTGAAAAATGAGCAATGCCCTCGCTGGGTCTCGAACTTCGGGCATCTCGAATACACGCGAGTGTGTTGACCATTACACCACGAAGGCATGCTAAGAAGGCGGAAGAAATACCTTATGTACTCCCCCTTTTAAAGGGCGACTGGGCATTAGGAGATTATGGGACCCAATCGCCATATTCTTCGGCGATTTCGGATTCTTTGTTGATTTTTCAGATTCTTTCTCGATTCTTTGGCGGAGGATCATCATCTAACACCTCTTTTTTTAGTTCGGTTGCTACTGTAGGTTTATTAGGTTATTTGAAGCACTAGAGATGAAAAATGAGCAATTCCCTCGCCGAGACACAAATCTCGGACCTCTAATAAGAAATAGAATTAAATCATAAAAGACGCAAATCTTCCTTAAAAATTTCAGCTTACTTTCTGCAAAAAGAAGTTTCCGATTGATTAGAAAACTTTTTCTGACGGACTCTCTTGTCCGATGCTCCGTACTTGCACCAGAATATTTTTAATTAATAAGAGTTTTAGGAAATCCAGTATTAGAATTAACTATGTGGCATGATTTTTGTATTTGGTATATGTCATTTTTGAAGAATGTTGACAGAAATGGGAAATTTGCAGAAAATTATAAAAAAATTCTAATTAAAAATATGCAGTAATCTTTTAAGAAATCGGTCAACGAGAACTAACAAAATATCCAAAACGGTAACTCAGACTTGAGTGAGAATAAGCTAGGAGTGAGGGAGAGTGGGTTCGAAATGGGAAAGAGGAGAGAGTTAGGGATCATCTTCCCCGGGAATGAAAACCGGTAAGTCGGGAATCACCTCTTCGATCCACAGCGTTCCGCGGATAATTGAATGCGGATACCCATTTTGAAATCCTTTGGCAGATTAATTACGATATTTACTCCCCCTGGATCAGCGATTCCGTGAGTCCTCCACAGAGATTGTGCAGTGAGAAATCAATCGCCGCTGGGGGGTTGGTCGCGGAGGGGGGCGTGGCGAATGCGGTTGACAAGTGACGCCGGCCCATGGCCTCTAGGAACAAAAGGCCCTTCCTCTTTCTCCTCCCTTCCTACTCTGATGGTTAATTAGAAAGGACTCTCTCCATCCCACAGACTGCGAACAGATGGTACAAAATAGACAAGTCTCGTACATAACAGTAAATGGTGATCATGCAGTCGGAGGTCAGAATGGGTCTGGCAGTCCGATTTCCAACGCTACGATGGATCTAACAGGATTTAAGACAGCTTTGTGACACTCGAAAGTAGATAAAACAATTAAATTAACAGCGCTGAAGGATTTTGTACATGGGATGAGGTATCTTTCGCAGCAAACACTATCTTACCTTTCAGATTACCAGTTTCATCAAGAAGGGATTAGTAAAAGAAAACATAAACGTGCTGACATCTGAACAAGAAATATAGCTTTCGAAATTGAATGTTGTATATGGAAAGCTTGTTGCATACTTCAATATTTTTCTCGAGGACAATTTTCCCATTACTGCTCTATAATAAAGAAAATAATATTTTGATGCTGGATAGTAAGCGAAAGAGTAAATTTACTTGACACAATTCCAGGATATAGCGAAATGAGTAGCCTTTCTTCTACATAACATAGCTTTGTAATCTGAGACTTATTATGATTGATAACAAATTGATTTTGAGCTGTACAAAGTAATAGTATACACAGTACTCCTAGTTTTTTAAAAAATTAAATACCACTGTCTCGACGACACTGCGCAGCATTATATATGGGGAAAGAAAAGCTTCGATACTATCGGGAATAATTACTTTTGTAAATTGTTTGTGCTAGAATTTCCTATGTTACTACAAGTACATACTATACACAAAATCACGGTTCAAAATTGGCAGTTTCAAAATGTGAGGTTAAAACGAAATCACGGTTTCAGAATTTTAAGGTATGCATTTTAAAAACATGTAGGTTTAAATGAAATTCTTAGCTCCCAATTTTCGTACATAAATGCATATATCAAAGCGATTATATTTATTCAAACATTAATTTACCATGAAACTTTTAACTAAAATTAACTTTAAATTATAATTAATACGCAGGTCTCCAACGATAACTGGGTAATACGAATACTCGAAAATGGCCTTGTATGTAGTAAGCAATTGAGCTTATGAGAAACTAAAGGAACGCTCTGCAATATTTCGAATATGAATTGACTGAAATAATAATAGAAATTCCTTAGAGTTTCGCGTTCCCCTTCCCTGTGAAATTTCTGCTACATACCTTTATTTGCAAGTCATGCTGATATATTTTTTGAATTGAATGCAGAATAAGCTCAAAGCTTAAACGTCATTTTTCATGCTAATCGGAGTCACGTGTTAGAATTCATAAATATTCGAGATTCCCAATTAGATGCCGTGAGAGACATAAATGGATGTTTGTATCGTTTTAAAAGAAGTAAGAAAGCTTTTGCGTAGGAAAAAATAACAAGATTTTTCGTATTTCTTTTAAAGTGTGACTGCTTATGAACCAAATTAAATTCTTGTCGCTCTTTGTGTGATTTCAGCAAAGTATGTCCCTGCGATTTTTAAATGTGTCTATGAAATACAGAACTGTTTGCATCATCACATCATACAGCCATATCTGTCTACCTCACGGAAGTAGACCCCTTCAAGTCCTGCAGGTCGGCTCAAAGTGTGCTCTTAGCCGGCGAAGGGATGCACCTGGGCGGAACGGGCGAAGGGCGTCGGAAGAGTAATATTCTGGAAGGGTCACCCAAGGTGTGAAGGCCGTTCCATTATGCTCAGCTAAGACCTGCAGGCAATAGAGCAAAGACAGACCTTCTTCCCTTGGACTTCACCCAGTGGGCTCCAGTCTTTTTGACAAGCAGAAGCTGCTCATTTCCTCCTCTTTATGGTTTTGTTGAATTTAATCAGGGCGTTTGTGGTTTAGGCAGAGGACCTCGTCCGAAAAGTAATGTACAGTCTCCTTATAAGCTAAAAACCCTGAAAATCCTACAGTGCAATATAAATGGACTCTCAACAAGAGCTACTAGAGTGAAACTTGAACAAATTTCAGACATTGCAAATACACACGATGTACAAGCTATTGCAATCCAAGTAACGAAGTTAAATACGACTTCAAACTTGAAAATTAAAGGTTACAACATTTTTCGACTTGACAGACCCTCCGGGAGAGGAGGAGGTCTGGCGTTTCTCATCAGAGGTATCAACTACAAGAGCATTGATTTTGTGATTCCTAGTTCTGACTTTGAGATTCAAGGCATAGTTGTCACATGGAGAGGCAAACCTTTTCATATCTACAATGTATACCCCCCTAACCAATCTGGACTTCTTGCAGGCCTTTCGTTGGCTATGAAAGACAACACGCTCATTTTAGGTGACCTCAATGCCAAACACCCCTTCTGGGGTTGTTCTTCAAGCAATGGCAGAGGAGAAGAACTGCTGCATTTAATAGATGATACTGGATTTATGACACTCAATGACGGTACCCCTACCCATGCTTCCTATAGCTATAATGCCACAGAGGTGGTAATGCAAATGGACGGTGATGGATTCTATTGGAAGTGACCACCTACCTATTTTAATTAATAGAAGGGAAATACAGCGCACTCAAATCATCAGAGAATCTTTCTGGAACTTTGCTAAGGCTGACTAAAACTCTTTCCAGCAATCCGTTGATAACTGCATTAATACAGAGCGTTTGACCGACGATATAAATGTTAACTGACTTAAATTTAAAGAAAAAATATTATATAATGCCAAGATGTATATTCCTAGGGGTAACATAAAATACTACGTGCCATTCTTCATTCATAAAGATCCACTTTTGGAGCCCCTTTTAATGAAGAGAAAGCTCCTGTTGCAGGAGCATACCGATAAAGATAATAATTTTAGATCTAGAGCCGAGCTAAATCAAATAAATGCTAACATCAAGATTGCTTACGCACAACTAAGGCAAACTAAATGGAGAGAGCTATGTGATAAGCTTGATGCTAGAGTGCCGAATTTTAAGCTCTGGGAAATTATTAAAAGCATAAATAGAGAACAGCCGTAATCTGAGACTTGCAATACTTTAACCAACTCTCTCCAGATGACAAGACTTCAGCCAATTTTCTGGGTTCGATTTATCAAGAAACTAGCAGATTGAACTTCTCATATGAAGACAGACGTATTAAGAAAAAGGCAAAGAACATTATCAATGGTTGTCGCAGTACCGATCTTGAGTCCTCTCAATTCACTGACAGATATTCCTCTCAAGAATTACTCTCAGCTCTAGCCTTTTTGGATCTTACCAAGTCACCTGGCCCTGATGGAATACATGGCCAAATGCTGGAAAACAGGGCTTAATTGGCAAGCAAAGACTTTTGGATATTATTAACCATTCTTGGTCCTGTGGACGGCTTCCGGTAGACTGGAAGAGAGCCACTGTTATTCCTATCAGAAAATCAGGCAAAGAATCAAGCTCCCTTCAGAATTATAGACCTATAGCCCTTACCAGTATGACTTGTAAACTAATGGAAAAGATGATTCTTGCAAAACTTCATTCTTTATGGATCTCAATCATCTGTTACCACCTGAACAATACGGTTTTAGAAAAAGGCACGGTACCACAGATCAAATCCCTTACTTTTGCCAAAAGATCAGAGACGCCCATAACCTTAAACCAACTCGTCATTCGTGGCGGTCTTACTGGACTTATCTAAGGCCTTTGATACTCTCTGCAGGGACAAACTTATTGTTAAAATCCAAGACATTTTCAACATTAGGGGTTCTGCTTTGGTTCAGATAGCTGACTTTCTGTACCAGAGATCTATTAGAGTTAAATTTAACAAGAACTACTCGGATGCTTTTAGGCTGGGACAGGGCGTACCTCAGGGATCAGCCTTAAACCCTACTCTATTCTCCCTCCTTTTTGGTCGGTGTAGAGAAAAGGAAACTAAAACTTGTTGATATTGCTATCTTTGCTGACGATATTGTTCTTTGGCATTCAAGCACAGACGTGAGTAACATTGAAATGATCCATAACACCACTTTAGTAACACTCTCTCAGTTTGCAACAGAACATAAATTGACTTTAAATCCAGCTAAATCAATAGTGACCTTTTCCACTACTAATAAGCACCTGTATAACTACAAATCACAGTTGTATTTCGAAGCTCAGCCCCTGACAGATGAAAAGCATCCCAAATAACTAGGCTTCGTCTATGATCTTGAACTCAATAACAACAAACATATAGACTATTTGGTCTGGAAGGCAAACATCCTTAAATATATAGCTTGCTGAGACTGGGGAGCTGATGGAAACACTCTTAGAACCACTTATATTGCGCTAATAATACCTATTCTAGAATATGGCTACCCAATTTATTCCTGCGCGTCTGAAACCAATCTTTAGAAATTAGAATGTGTACAACTGAGTACCGCTCGAATTATTCTTGGAATCAGAAATAACTGGCCTTCTGGTATAGCCTTGCTCGAGACCAACTTATAGCCACTGCATATTAGAAGAAGAGCCAATCTAGTTAAGTATTTCAATAAAATATACAGCTACGGCTCCCAACATCTTACTTCGTTGTATCTCCATAACTGGCACAACAATCAAAGACTCAAGAAATACAGGCCTTTTAGCTTGGCAGAAACTCAGAATCTGATCTCTCGTGGAGTTGAACTACCTCTTTCTATAAGATATTTTATTGATCCCTCAGTGGGACTACCGAGAGTTTTCTTCCACTTTGATTCTGAAATCCACTGTAAACAAGCAAACTCACCATGAAGACCTTCTTAGGCAAATGGCTCTGGAAATTATTAGTTGCATTCCTAAAAATGCAGTGCAGGTCTAGACTGGTGGTAGTCGTACTGGCAGCGGTATCTTTATTAAGACCCCTCATTTTGAAACTGCAATAAAGCAACGCAACTCTGGCACTTGCTTTGTCTTTAGGAGCGAGTTAATTGTGATTAATGTGGGGCTTGATGCCATCCTGGCTTATAATTGTGATTTTGGGAACTATGGATTTTATCGGACAGCTGCAGTGCACTACAACATCTTGGTGGCTGGATCATCCGTATGCGATGAAACCAGCATATCTATTCCGCTCAAGCTGAGGAAGATCTCTCAGACCCACGACGTCCACCTACAGTGGACCTCATCATATGTTTATATTAGTGGTCGCTGAAAAACTGGCAAAAGAGGGTAGGGAAAATGAAACAGTCACTGGTTCCTCACTTACTTACAAAGAACTTTACTGAAATGAAAAATCTAAACTTAATATAATATGGCGTAATCCACCTACGCACCAATGGTACTCAGTAACATCCCCTGGCTCCCTATTGGAATTCAAATGTGACAGTGGCTCCCAGAACTGCTCCGGCTAGACTAACAAGTGGCCACCTTAAATGTCTTTAATTTGATAGTGGCAGAAAAATCTGCTCCGCTTGTAAAAAATGACGTGACCATCCAGCTTCATCGGATCACATGCTGGGTTGCATCAGACTTTCTAAGGAGGTCTTAATATCCAATTCCCCTCACTGTTATTGATTTTTTTAACGGTCAACAACCTTCTGGAGCTGATCTGACATATGTCAGATCTTTCAAGGATAAGCAACAACAACAACAACGGAAGTAGAAAGAGGCACTGAGTATTAGTTTTGAATATTTCAGCATCCATCAAGCTTTATCTTTGATCTCTCATCTATTTGTGTTAAACAAAATCAGTAACAGGGATAATTAATTATATATATTTAATTTTTACTCGTCGAAATATTTTGCACTTACCAGATCAGAAAAAATCCTCAAATTTTTCACTCCTTAACTCTGAAGTATATGGTTTTTCATTTTCAAAATTGTTTATTTTATTTTGTAATTGCAGAATTTTCAAATTTGCTATTTTCAAACTTATTTTGTTTTGAAATTACGGTTTTATTATCTTCAAAAATTTCATTCGTAGGAATTCAGTTGAAAAGAAGGCTTTATTTTATACCACATTTCAGGAATTTAGTGCTCATTTGAGCTTTTTTAGGCTAGCAAAAGTGACTGCTTTAGAATAAGTATTTTTTGTTTTAGAATATCTCTTGCTTTAGAATAGGTATTTCAATGTCATTTCCACCCTCCAGACTTAGGCCGTAATCATAGCAATGACAACTGCGGCAAATAGTCCAGTTCCCTATCCCCCCCCCGACTTCATTTCCCTTTAGCGTAAATAGCAATTTGAAAAGCGCAAGAATAAAGACTGATTTCAACTACAGCCTCAAAGGCTGTCTATTTTAAAGTATCAGGCTATTGTACAAAAAGGATCTTCCGTCGATATAGGGCATCCTAGCTCTGGAGGTCGAGGAATTTTACCCCTAGCATACTTTCCTGATCAGTATTACAGCTAAACATAAGTACATTACAGGAGTTCATCAAACGGTTCAAAAAGCTACCTCAAACACCTGGAATGAAGTCCACGCTCGGAGGTAATGAATGCTTCCTCATTTGTGTACCTTTTTGGATACAGCTGAAACTATTATACATAGCCTAATGATACTTATAAATATATTGCGTACACATTCACATGACGCAATTAATTGTTGTGAAGCTATAAATTATTGTTATGAAGTCAAAAATATTGCTGCGTGCGTACGGGTTTGAAATAGATTGAATGCACGCAGGTCCCATGATAGGTTAATAAAATTTATTTTTATCAAATGAAATACTTCAGAGTTCTGGAATTTTCCTCAGAAACACTCGTACAAGTGTTCACAGTATCACAGAGTACAATCAGTAGTTACACTTCACACTATTAAGAACGTTAAACCCAATGCAATGTAAAGCGCACCCAAAGAAAAAGCTAACCCAGAGATACCTCAGTTCACGCTGAACTAACAATTCGCAATAACAGCTAACTAAATAACTGACAGCAGATGCTCTCTCTCTCTCCGGCCTTATATAGTTTTCAACCGGCCGCCGAGCTATTTATAGTACTTTTAGTACTTTCTGCTTCTCGAAATTAGTGGAAAGCAATATGAGGGTCGAATTACGGTTGCAGCTAATATAGTGATCAATTACATTTATTCAATTACAATACGTATCACGGTGATACAGAGACTGGACGAAAATGTAGCCGAATAGTCGTCAAATTTGGCAACAAATATTAGTCGCCAAAACCCTTACTAGTTTGGCGATATCTCGTCAAATTACCGAGATGCCCATTTGCTCAATGTTAAATGGATTTGCTCCTGTATTCTTACTTTTTCGGCATAGCTCGTCTCTTAAGACTTTTTCTATTACATTATGCAGTAAAATACAACAATTTCACAAATGATTGCCCTAAAATCATCTATCTAAGTACAAAATATGTAGCAGTATTATAAAGCTGAAGATAAATTAAGGAGCAAAGATTTGCAAAACTTTTTTAATAATAAAACAACAGACAAATTTCATGCAGTTCAAAATATTTTATAAGAAATAAGTAAGTAAATAACGCAAAGCTCGTATCGGGAATCTAAACACTTTTAATTAGCAAAATTTTTGTTAAACCTTTTTATTGAAAGACAAACCGATATACTGGCTTTAATAAGGTTGGCTACACACACAAATCCTTTTAACTTCGCGTGAGTAACGCCACCTGCTGACGACTCACAGATACAATGATGAGATTATGGGACAAAATCTGTTCTGCTTTCCGCATTACAAGATTAGGGAATCCAAGCCTTAAAAAAGGGACCCAACTTTGGCTTCTTTTCTTTGGGTGCAGGGGGGATTGGTATCCTGTATAAAGTGAATCATTCGAAATGGACATTATATTCTCAAAAAATACTTCTAGTACTTAGTTTAATAAGCAGTCACCTATGCAGCCTAAACAACTGTGTTTATGATCTAGATCTTATGTAGAAATATGAAGAAATACTAAAGTTATTCAAGCCAATTTTATACCATATAATTAAAAGACGTTATTTGTAGCAAAAAATAAAAAAGAAAATCTGAAAGATTTCAGATTTTAAATTACTTCCAAAAAAGAGTCTCTTACATTTTGTGTGTTACCTTTCTTTATTAAATATCATGTTCTTGATACTTAAACCATAAAATTCAGTTAAAGAACAATATCGAAAAATAATTTTAAACTGAGCATATCTTTAGAATTTCCTATACACAATCTCACGCGCTGGAGATAAAAATGTGGAGATTAAAACGTTTTTTCTGTACAACATTGCCATTGCTCACTTTGAAATCCTTAAGTTTGTTAATCAAAAATTCATTAAAGTTTTACAAAATATGAAATCGCTAATAAAACAAATTCCAAATTTCCAACTTTGGCTTCCAGATGCCCATATTCGCAGTAGGATTACGTCATTCAAAATTCGATGGCTCTAGGTATCGTCGTTTTTATCACAATGCGAGAAACATACATACATTTATGTACATTCTTCATTATTTAATTTCTTTAAATATAATACAGGGTTGCAATATTTGGTGGCAAAACTTTGAAACGTGAACCGGCATTTAATGTTTTCGACGCAAAATATCGAAACGAAAACAATAGTCCTTCAGGGACAAAGCCCCTTTGGACTAATAATTGGTGGGGTCTCATATAAAGGATTTTATTTTATTTCTTATCTCCGTTTTCTGAATTATATATCCATATAAATGTGAAATAAAATTTTAAGTGCGAATGTATCCTAAACTCTTTCTTCTAATTAGACGTTTTCCCTTTTTCTATTATCTTGAACTTGTTTCATATTTGTATTTCTTTTCTATGACCTTCCATAATTAACGGTTTCTGTGTGCAGCTTATACATATAACCAGTGCTGAGTTATGAAAATTTTAACTAAGGATTCGCACTTTATGCATTAAAAACTAAATTTAAATTTCTAATAAAATGTTTTATTTTTTACAAGAACAGAAAAGTAGCAGTAAAATTCTTCGCATTTATTCCTATCGAAATAAAGGGTAAGGTAAACAAAAACGCTGCACTTTTTATTCTGAAATGTGCTGTTTCTGTTCTGAATTCTGATTTAATTTGCATATCTAAAATTACTTATTCTTCAAATTAAACTGCATGAAAATACAGGTAAATTGTCAATAGTACTTTCTGTTAATTATGATAAGAGTTATTGCCCTTCTCTTTCTTTATTCTTTTCTCAAATGCCGTCCGATCAGTCATGATCTTGAGTTAACTTTAAAATTCAGGCTTCTAGGTGCAGATGTTCATGTGGCGAACTACCTTATTCAAAATTTCATGGAGCCAGATAACGTCGTTTTATCACAGTGAGAGGAACATTCATACATACATGCAGATTCTTCACTATTTAATTTCTTTAAAATAATACAGGCAATTATATTTTGTGGCAACAATTTGAAAAGTGATTCAGACATTTAAAGTGATACGCCGCCAAATCTCATTTCGAGACTAATAGCCCATTTGTGCTAACCCGCTTTTCGGCTGAAAAGGAAGAGGGATTTTGTGCAGTAATTATGTTAAACTCATGAAAACAATTAATGAACAAGAGGAAAATATAATTTATTATGTAGTTTAATGAGAGCAAGAGATTAAGTAAGTTTGTTTGCAAAACTCCTGTACAATTTTACATCACGAATATAATATAATAAAGCAAGACGCCCTTGATAAATTTATATTCACAATATCGTATACTTTTCACAGTGCAATTCGATTATCAAATTTCGTTTTTCAGGTGCCAACACTTTTAGTATTCATGGTACAAAATTAATCATAGGTGAATTTTGTGACGAGAATTTTGAAACGATTTAATCTGTTGTTCCCATTAAACTGTATGATAAATTATTTTTCTCCTTTTGGTTCATAAATGATTTTATGAGTTTCAAATAGAAGCTTATGTTATGAAATCTTTTATTTTTTATTTTCTTCTTGTACTTCTGAATTACACGTTATCAATCATATTATTTACACCGAAGAGTCATTTTTCAACAATAAGGTATTTCTCTCGCCTTCTTCGCATGCCTTCGTGATATAGTGGTTAGCACTGTCGGCGCGTATCGAAAGGTGGGTGTTTCGAGTCCCGGCGAGGGCATTGCTCGTTTTTCATCTCTCTTGCTTAGAAATAACCTAATGTCTCTACAATATGTAGTTAAAATTGTTTAAAGCAAAATTCAACTGAAAGTGACGGTTAAAGGCTCTGGCTCAATTACGTACAACTTGACTGTCAAACAATAAGCCACTGATCATCGGTGTTGGGCTGTGCACCTAAATTTATTAATTTATAATTAAATCCGAGTACATCGGTGCTGTATGAATTGACGGTCACAGTATAGAGACATTAGGTTATTTGGAAGCAGGAGTCATGAAAAATGAGCAACGCCTTCGCGGGAATCGAACCACGGACCTCTCGGTTACGCGTCGAGTGTGATGACCACATCACCACGAAGGCATGCGAAGAACGCGGGAGAAATACCTTATATACTCCCCCTTTTAAAGGGCGACTGGCGTTTTGGAGACCCAATCGCCAAATAGGTGATGGAGAATCATCATCCACCAACATTTTAGTTCGGGCGCCAGCAAAGACATTAGGTTATTTGGAAGCAGAAGTCATGAAAAATAAGCAATGCCTTGGCCGGGAATCGAACCACGGGCCTCTCGGTTACGCGTCGAGTGTGCTGACCACTACACCACGAAGGTATGAAAAGAAGGCGAGAGAAACACCTTATAACTGAAGTGGTCATCATCACAAGCAGATTACTGCTGTGGCACGTTGTAGCAAATTCAGATAGATTTTAATATTAAAAGAAAGCAGAGTGGTCTTTTGGTCACTGATGACCTACAATTTGACTCAACCTTTTGAATTCGTTCAACTGAACTTGGGTCAACTCATTGATCACCGTCATGTGGTAAGGCAGCAAATTGAGATCAATTTTTAATTAAAGCATACTGGTGCCCATCACAAACATTGGTCACGGGTGACATACAACACGAAGGCCACCCTTAATTAGTAGGTTGATCATCACTTATAATCAATCTGTATGTCACCGTTGGTGCTCTGGTATAATAAATTTAAATGTATTTTAATATTAAAATTAGATCCAAACGCACTGGTAGCTGTGAAAATACTTGGTCACCCATGATCCATAAATTAAGTGTTATTTGGATTCAGATGTCACCAGGGGGATGGCAGGGGTTGGACAAAAATATCGAAACGCCGAAATAAAAACCTATTGCTGTGACTAACACGGTGAAAGAAAACCGGTGCCATTCAAAATAACTTGGGAGTCTTCCCGGAATAGATAAATAGAGGTCTTACATGCTTTGCAAGGGAATCTTTTACAATTCTTCCTGTAAAACCTTGGTAAGTTCAGTTAACGATGGACAGCGGCGGATAGCGCTCACTCAGATTTCTTTCCTAAATAGCCCACTAGGCCTCATTAATATTGATACCTGGTGAGTGTGGTGGCCATGGTATATGTGAAAGTTCATCCTCATGCTCAGAAAACTAGTCCTGGACAATGTGAGCTGAATGAATAGGAGCTCTGTGGTCTTGGAATACAGCATCACCACTGGGGAACAAAATTTATACCATGGGATAGACGTGATAAGACGAGATGGTCACATAATCCTTGGCAGTAATGTGACCTTGAATAGTAATGATGGGTCTCATGGAATATTGCGATATAGCTACTCGTACCATAACCGAACCCAGCCATATTTCATTCTCGGCAGCAAAATGTCTCTATCATACGCTTGGGACGGCGTTCGCCAGATATAAACTCAAATGTCGGAAAGATGTCGGAAACAGTGTGAAGCAAGATTCGTCCGACCAAATTACAGTCTTCCATTGCCTACAGTCTATGTTTTATGTCTTTGGTACCACTTTCTTCTCTTACAGGCATTTTGATCACTGATGAGTGGCTTTGAATTGCAGGTCGCCCCAAAATACCCAAATACCCTGTTTTTGGAACTCCCTTCGTATTGTTTTGGTACTGATAGGGTTTGAGAGTGCGACACTCAATTCATCAGTCACTTTTGAGGCTGTAGTCTTCTTATCTTTTATCACAATCGTCTTCAATGATCATCTTTCATGATCACTCAACACACATTTTCGTCCGCGCTGTGATTTAGCGGATGCGGTTCTTCCGGTTTTCCTGTATAAATAAAATTCTTCCATACTGTGTCTCTTGAAATACCAAACACTTCAGCTAGCTTGGTTACGAAAGCGCCCACCATAGGAGCCTCAACAATTTGTCCACGTTCGAATTCATTTAGCTCCACATGATGCACTCACAACTTCACAGAATGATTTATCTGCGCAAATAACGAATCACGTTTGCAACGTATTGAAGATGCTGTACTGGTGGCATTAGCGAGCAAACACATCAACGCCACCAACAGCTTTTGCAAGACTAAACATTTCATTTCAAACATGCATTTTACGAGGTGTTTCCATATTTTTGTCGAACACTTGTATTTTAAATTAAAATTCAACGGGGGGTTATCAGTCACCTGGACCCACAGGTTGAGGGCAATTTATTTCGATGCATATAGATCAAAACTATAGGCGCAGTAAATTAAGATAGAAGTATTTAAATTAAAATTTTTGAAATAAAATTAAACCGAACGTTACCGTATAGTGAGTCAAAGCAATCGATCATGGGTGACTGTCAAGGCCACTAGTCACATGTGACGCGTGTGTTTTCAGTTACAAGTGTAAAGTAGTGCAATATTCGTTACGGTGACAACACCTGCCAATGCAAGCAGAATCATGATGCATGATAATACAACTTTCCAAGACTTTAATAGGACGTTTCTTGCCCCAAAAGAAAATGAATTTTAAATATTGATAAATATTTAACTTAAATGACTCACATAGTATATTTTAAGTTTTGAAAATCCGAAGAAGTTATTGCAAAATAATTGCTTAAATATTTTATGTTTTTTATTTGATATTGGAAATTTAAGATATTAATGTGATATTTGATAATCAAAGAACTGAAGATTAAAATTTGAAAAGTATAACTGTTTTATCAAATCAATATCTTACATTTTAATTTTGAAACTAGACTGATTTAGGATTCAAAATTCAACTCTTACAAATCACCCAAAAAATTTATTCATAATATTGTCTCAGAACATAGTCTAAAAAGGCTTCATTGACAAAATTTTTTAATTTACTCAAATTCATTCAAAATTCAATCGTTTGAAGATGATGTACTTTTAGGCTATGTTCCGAGATGGCTTTGCAATGGATTTACATTGAAAAATAAGTACTCAACTCGTACAGAGAACTACAGACACATGAGACATTCACTTCACCCGGTTCTGTTAAAAATCTTAAAATAAACGAGAAATTAATCGAAATAACTCTGAGATAAATTTTCATTGAGTATTTGTAGCATACTTCATTAGTTTAACAGAATGTAAAGAAAATTATAATAACTGAAGGAATATAAAAATAAAAGATCTAAAATTCATGAAAACCTGCGATTGAGCAAATAATTCAGTTTCTGATTAGCAGCAGCATGGTTATTTCTGATAAATGGCATTACGGCATGACATGTAATCAAGCTGTAGCTGAACTTGCTCAGATCAGAAGAGATTGAAATAATGCAGACTTCCTGTATTGTTTCAACAGTTTTAATTCTCGCCTTCTTTTTGTCGGCTAGAACAGCTACGGTAGTGAAATCCAGAAACAGATAATATATGGAAGAGAAACATACCAACTTTAAAGTCAGGCTAAAATCAATCTCATACTGAGATTAATTTTATTGAAAATTTCAAGGAATTTCAAGGAAATACCAGTCTGCCCTTCTCAAAATGTACAAATTTTTATGTTAAACCAGCATCAATCTAAGCTTGAATTTTTGACTTAGGCATACAAGAATTTTTATATTGAGATTTTATAAGTGGGAATTGAATATGAGATTATAATGTATTTCTCCCGCCTTCTTCGCATGCTTTCGTGGTGTATTGGTCAGCACGCTCGGCACGTATTCGAGAGGTCTGTGGTTCGAGTTCCGGCGAGGGCATTACTCATTTTTCATCTGTCATGCTTTCAAAAAATAGCTAATGTCTCTATAGTGGCGCCAGAACTAAAAAAGGTGGTGGATGATGATTCGCCACCACCAGGATTTGGCGATTGGGTCTCCTAATCCCCAGTCGCCCTTTAAAAGGGGGAGTGTATAAGGTACTGTCTGTCTACGAGAAGAACAGTTCCCGCCACAGTGTCTGGCAGGTGGCGGTCGTTATAGCAACAGGGCTAGTATATTTCAAATAGGAGCGAACCAAGGGTCTCCAATTCAGGAGACCAATTCAAATGTAATTTAAATGCGCCAGGATGGCAAACTGAAAAGTAAATCTTCAAGACATCCCTACGGAAAATTGGCTCGTTCGTATTTCAAGGCTTGTTTCTACGGCAACAGATATCAACGGCAACTCGCGGCAACGGCAACTGGTGAGAGCTTTTCTTATGATAGACAAACTGTATTTCTACTGCCTTCTTCGCATGCCCTCGTGATGTAGTGGTTACCACTCTCAACGCGTATTCGAAAAGTCCGTGGTTCGAGTCCCGGCGAGGGCATTACTCATTTTTCCTCTCTCATGCTTTCAAAAAATACCTAATGTCTCTACAATGGCCCCAGAAATAAAAAAAGTTGGTGGATGATGATTCTCCACCAGCAGGATTTGGCGATTGGATATCTTAATCCCCAGTCTTCCTTTAAGAGGGCAGTGTATAAGGTATTTCTCTCGCCTTCTTCGCACGCACTCGTGGTATAGTGGTTAGCACGCTCAGCGCGTATTCGAGAAGTCCGTGGTTCACCTGTCCTGCTTTCAAAAAATACCTGATGTCTCTACAAGATGAGTTAAACATTCAGTGGTTTCATACATGCATCAGTAATTGCCAGAATAAATTAATTTTTTTAAAAAAAAAGAAGGGCGGAAAATAGAGCTTAATAATGAGAAACGGCCGTGAATGAATTCATGCACATTTGCATGCGGTGCACTGAAAGGTAAATTTTAAAATGTCGTCATAGTGCACTTTCCCTCCAATGTATCAAAATTCGAATTTAAAACTGAATACGATTTCTTTTAAAAGCACGGTTCTATAATTTAAACCAGAATAAATTCATATACCACAGCTAGAACATAATTTCTAAAGATAACGGTAACACAAAATCGATGCTTTTACACTGTTACCTCAAACTGAACGCAAATTGACTTTTGTCGGATTCTGTCGACATTGCGTGACTTCGGACAAATATAACATCGGTGCCTGAAACCATTATTCACGTGTTTCGAAGAGCGCTAAAAAAAGTACCACAGCCTCAGGCAAACAAATCAAATCCATCCACAGAGTTAATGAGAAGCGATGACTCGTATAATTCGGAAAATAGGGGTTGCGCAGATTTCCCTCGTGAGTGGGAGATTCCGTGTTCTCCTGACGCGTTTAGAAAGGAGGGGTATTCGGTCAGCCAATTCAGAAGTGCGTCTATGGTTAGATTTCGATATTGCCCTTCAGATTTAAAACGCGTCTGAAGATACTTTGCTGAAAATATTTTCAGTTAAAAAGATAAATTTAGATTTCATATTTTTATGCTTCTTGAAAACATTTTATTTTGATTTTTAAACAGATAAGGCTGATTATTAGAGTGCGCTTTTAATCAGAATTTACCAACACATTCTTTCCTTAGAAACAGTGTTAAAAAGAAAAGACCACGAAATTAATTACCAATATATAGCACACTTATCTCCTAGAAATGAGATCTTAGATTTGAGTAAAGTAATTTGCAGTCGGTTTAAAATCCTAAAATTTGATAATCCATTTTGCAGAAAACGCTGGTGACACATTCTGATTTTATAGGTAAATTTTCTCTTAATCTTTATTCATAATTTTTGTAGATTAGTTAATCCGTGTAACAAAAGCTTGATAATCTAAATTTTAAAATCATACAATGTTCCACAATTTTAAAAGAACTTCATGAATTCCGAAAGAAGATCTCATGTGGGTCTGCCTACTTTAAGCAGCCAAGTTCCGACATTTGCATAATTTTAAATTAAAAAAGAAAGAGAGAAAGAGCGTATAGGATCTCAATACACACAAATAGAAAGGAAAATATAGGAAAAAATGTCAGGAGATGTTGAAATAAGATTTTTTAAAAATTTTATAAAATTATGTTAAAATTTTATTTATGTAGCTAATTCCATTCATAAAAAGAATCTTTGTAATTTACCATCGAGCAATATACGAATATTGTGTCAGAGAAGGAAGAAAACACATTTCCATTTTTCAAGCATTCCAGATATCTTAGCCATGTTTTCAATTTTTCCTCTCTTAAACTTGTCCAAAACTCTTTCTGCTTCTTTGAAACCTTCCATGCTTATCAAAACTGATCATAATTTGATTAATGATTTTAGTCTCAACTTTCCAAAAGTAAGTAAAATATGTCTTGTTCAGTTACATATGCTTATCAAATTTATAGGCCTTTACTGACTCAAAATGTTTCAAATTGTGTAAAAATTTAACAAATTCGAGTTCATAAATATGATGCATTTTTGCTTGCCATACAATTAATTAAAATAAGCAAAATTAATTTAGCTTCATTCCCTTAATTTTGTCAAACAACTGCAATCGTTTCGGTTTTATTTCAAAGAATGCACTTATCATACTTGTATTAAAATAAACTGCATTATTACTACAGTAGGTCATATGTCAAAAATAGTAGTTTAAAGTAAATACAGAAAGAAAATCTGAAAAGCTTGAGAATTTAAGGGTTGCCGAAAAGGGTTGTTAAGGGGTTTTTATACTTTCTGCTGAGCTCGCAATACCAGTCTGCTCTTACACTCACTTCTGCTAGCACTTTTTTTTTCCTCGTGTGCGTGTGTATGGGGGGGGGGTTAGCTTAAGCACCGTTTTCTTCGCACTTAGCCATTACGATACAACAGCAAAATCACAAAAAGTTTAAAAGCAACATATCAGCATTTGTTTAGAACTCCCGATGCAGTGTTAAGTGCTGGGATACAGCATTTTGGGTCTAATCACTAAAAGCGTTCAATCACTTTTCAAATTGTTGCCAGCAAATATCACCACCTGGTAGAAAAAAATTAAAGAAATTAAATAATGAAGAATCTGCATGAATGTATGTATGTTTTTCGCATTGTGTGGAAAAAAAAATAAAGTTATCAAGAGCCATCAAATTTTGAATAACGCAGTCCTTGAATATGGCCACCTGGAAGTCCGAATTTTGGTTTTTGAATTTGCTTTATTATTTATTTCATATTTTGTAAAACTTTAACGAATGTTTTATTAAAAAACTCAACGATTTCAAAACGAGCAGTGGTAACGCTGTAAAAAATGAAATATTTTTATCTCCAAAGCGCGAGGCTATCTATCGGAAATTCTAAAATTATGCTGTTTTTAAATATTTTTAGAACAAAGGGGCGTCAGCCCAACTAATCTCGAAACATGTATCTGTGAAAAAAAAAAGCCTCTTTGAGCGTAATATAGAATATGAAAGATTTTAGATTTTTTTTTTTTTCAGCCTTTTCTCAGTTGTTCATGTCAACGTTCAGTTTTCTTGGAAAGGTGCCGTTGAAAACATTTTGCAGCAATTGATTTTAACACATGTTTATTTAAATCAATCACATTAATAAGTGAAAAAAAATTCTTAAGAACTGCGTTTATTCCTTTTAAATCGCTTAGTTTACTACTCACTAACCTTTCAGATTAAATTTGAGAGTATCTTAAGCTTTACTGAATGGCAACACACTGGCGCCGTGGGGAGGTGAAAGTATTTTATTTCTGGCTGCGGCAACACGTTGCTTTCATAGACCCGAGTTTATTAGTTTGTTAGTTAAAATTGAACGATAAATATATTACATTTTTCTGAATGGCAACAGTCTTGCGGGTTGAAGATAAAAATGTTTCATTTCGAAAGGTGTTGCCACTGCTCGATTTCAGATCGCTGAGTTTGTTAATCAAAAATTCAATAAAATTTTACAAAATATGAAGTAAATAATAAAACAAATTTGAAAATTCGAACTTCCAGGTGTAGTGTTATAGTGGAGGACTACTTTATTCAAAACTTGATGATTCTTGGTACCGTCGTATTTTCGCAGTGCGAGGAACTTATATGCACTTATATGCAGATTCTTCATTATTTAATTTCTTTAAAAATAATACAGGGCAATAATATTTGGTTGCGACAACTGGAAAAAGGATACGCGATTTATAGTAAACTGAATCAAAATCCTATTGCGAGACTCATGGCCCTTTTTTTGGCGAAAGAAAAGCAAAACAAAATTTTCGCTTTTTAATCACATGGGAAGATACTTGATCGGTCTTATAACTAACTCACTTCCCATTTTTCTGCAGCATATGATGATTTTCAGAAAGCTAGGCATCATTATTCTTATTGATAGATGTCTTAATTTGAAAATATCATTTATTGACGTACAACACCATTGTAACAATGTTGCTGTAACAATGAGAAGACATAGATTTTCCAAGCCAAAATTCAGCATTTTCTCTCAATATCCAAAAGGATACTGTCTCAGACACAAGTAATTTTAATTTTAATGCAAATGTTTGCTTTCAAGTTCTTTAAAAGACATCTAATGAACAACTGCAATTCTTCAAAACACGATTCTTCTTATAATGCTTCTTCGGTGCGTTTATATCATCTCGCAAACTGAGATCTTAATATCATATTCCTGATTTATTCTTAGCAAATTAATTAGCCCAGGTTTTACATTCTGTGCAAATTACAATACATTAATGCATCAGAGCATCGTAAATTAGTTTAACAGGATCTATGAAAAATAGCACAAATACCCTATTTTCTACGAATTCAACTTCACTTATTGCTGTATTATACCTCTGCACTATGTTATCTAACCGTTTTAAGGTTCCGGATTATATTATTAACGGTATTTGGTATAGCTGAACGTGAAAATTGAAAAGTTCTCGGATCTTCGAACCCAGGGAGTATGTGTTTTGACTTGCTGAATCAATCGATGAAGATAATATTTTGGATGATTGACCAAAACCAAATGTGTATTTCCGGGTTCATTTGCGGTTGAATTATAAGACTTGCCTTTTGTTTATTAACAAATAAACTTATACTGCTCCAGATTTTGAATTTTATACCTTCTAAGTGGGAAAATATATGCCAGTCTTTGGCAAAAGCACGTCGTATTTCCATTTTATCTTAACTTCTCTTCTTAGGCTTCTTCGTTTGTTTCTAGGGTTTGCAAAATTGCCGATAGCTACTTAAATCAAATTCATTCACAGAGAACAGTCATCGATAAATTTATTGCTGTAACTTGCCAAAACATTATTTTTGTTTAGTTTCATTCATTTTCGATAAAGCAAGTTTAATGTGCCTCGCAAATTTCAAGCAAATTTTTGTAACCGTAAGTTTTTGCTTTCCTTTTTTTAAAAAAAGAAAGCATTCTAAAGAAGTTTCCAAAGAAGAAACATCATATACTAGCTAAGAAGCAGATGTAAACAAACATGTTTCTGGAAGAAATATTTGAACGTAAAGACACTTCTATTTTCACAGGCATTGTCTGGTCACTTTTTCTGAAGCGGTTATCCCTTGCTCAGTGGCGAATAGACATTTTACATGTATTTTTATACCAATCCGCTTTAAAATGGTCTTTACCCTTATCCATCACAATCTGTGCTGCTTACGATCATCAATCTACATAGGATTACATTCATCGAACCTGGTGCAGAACTTAAAGAAGAGGGATCAGCTCTTGTTTACTTTGCCGTCAACTGAAACCTCACAATTATTCCTCTTTCTCAATAGCTTAGAGATGTTTATCGGTCTTGTAGAGCAACCGGATTACTCTCGGCTCCTTTCCATTGCTGACCCTCCGGTACTCAGAGGGGCGATTTATGGGGGATTGGTAACCACTGAAAAGAGGGCGGGGATCGTGAATAGTCTCCCCCCGTGTGGCTAAGGGGAGGACTTAATCGATGTCAGGGAACTTCATCGTAGAAGGGAATTAGCAATAGCGACCACAATTCGCCATTGTGCTAAATCTCTTGTAGCTAAAGTGAGAGATTTTGCGGATTCGACGCGGGTTAAAAATGGGAGTAAAGAATTTTTTTCGGCAGCAAGAATCCTCTGGGAAGCATGAATATGATAGAGATCGGTCCTTTTTGATCGAATGCATTTTTATTTTATTGGAAAAGAGAAATGTAATATTCTTCAAATATTATACTTTATTCAAATTTAGGGAGGGAGAAGTTAACAGTCTAAAGAAAGAAAGGGGGAAAAAAGAATTCCTAAAGAATAGAAAGATTAAAATTATATTAATTTTAGTATAGTGCACTATTAAAGAAACTCTTTCTACTACCGTATTTAATTATAAATCTGAATGTAGTATATAAATATATATTTAATTATGTATTTAATTATATATTTATTTATGTCTTTAATTACATATTTAATTATTATATTTAATTATTATTTAATTTCATATTTAATTATATATCGGTATGTGTATATATATATAAAGAAAAAGAGAGAGAGAGAGTTCTTGTCAGGAAAAATACATTAGGAGCACTTTGTTGCAAACTTCAGTGAGCCGGATACACCGCATCTTATGTGGTATCCCGGCGATAGATTTCTAGACTAGACTACACTAGAGAGAGAGGAATACGACGTGTAAACTGTCTTTTAGTTTACACGTCGTAAACGTAATGAAACTTTCTCAAATTCATTGCTATAAAACCGATGACTTAAAAGTTTTGTATTTCATTGACATATCTCGGCGCGCAGCTTTGAGTATTTTTATCGTAGTAGTGTTTGTATTTTATATTTTTTTTCCTTTGCTCTCTCCAGACCTAGATATTATGTTTTTATGTTGAATTGCATCTCCTTGTATTATCAGTGATTTACTTACATCTGTAAGCCTCTTGGAATACTTCGTGGAACACGAGAAGTTTTGTATTTGTTTCTTAAAGAAGTAAATAAATAAATAAAAAGGTAAAAATTACATAGCTCAAATTTTATTGAGTATTGGCTCATTAAATTTCGAAGTCACTGAGGCTGTTTCTAATTTTAGATACCTTTTTGTTCTACAGCCTTGTAATTTAATAATTATAAGTTATTCTAAAAGACTTTATTTTAATTAATTTAAAATTAGCAGTTCTTCACAAAACAGCCATTTATTTAAACTTTAAAATACATGTTGCATATAGATGATACATTCAGAAGTTTATCATATAAAGAATAGACTAATAATAGAGTCATTTGCCCAGTGTTTGAATGAGAAAAGAAATACATAAACTTATATATAAAAAAGGGGCTGCTCAAAATTATAAAGCTAAATGGTAACCGACCTAAATTAATGCCACGTCGAGATTTGGCCATGGAAATTGTATCCATTTCACTTGATCGCTTGGGCACAAAGCTTGGAACAAAAATTTCTCTCAAGTGGCAATATTTTCTATTTTGTCAGGATGTGAAATCCGCTAATTGAATGGAATAATCACTTTTTTGAAATGTTTAAAAAGGAAAGGAAAATAAAAAATGTTGTATATGGTATTGTGAATGTTAAGTACGAAGTCGGCGACGCCTGGATGGTTTTCTAATTATACGTGGTGATCACAAAAAGCAACTGTGAGATGTTTTTAAGAATGTTATCAAATACTATGGCTACGTTATCTGCTCTCTCTTTTGTTAAGAATTACTGGTAGGGTCCACAGCATTTGTAATCACCCCCTTTTTTTTTGCTTTGTATCTCTTAAAAAAAAATCGATGATATTAATAATAAAACTTTCAGAATACTGACTGATTATTACGGTTTTCAAATGAAAACAAACTGTTGTTTAAGTATATTTACTATGAACACCATTGTAAGCAGACGACGAAAATAAGACAATGTCTTAAAGATGAAATTTTAATGTGTCTATGTTTATTACGTATAAATCAGGTAAGTGCTGTCTTAACACATTTCATCAGCTATAACGTGATAAAATTATTTGTATATGCATTTTAAACTTTCTATTTTGAACTGATACAAATTATATGTTTTGCTGATCAGGAGTCTGTGTAATGACAACCTGGATAATGACTGACAGAAGTAAATTATCCTTATGCAGTTAATATTGGCTTGTGGCAAGATTTGCTTTTCTTATTCTGACTTTTCCACAAATACGCATTCCTTCTTAATACATAATAATAATTAAAAATCTGTAGCTTGTGTTTACGTAAGTAATGCTATTATGCTGAGCTTTATTTTATGATGTGCCATTTCTCATCTTACATGTGCTGCTTGGAAAACTATTTCTCTGCGTTTTAAAATAGGACAATTTGAATCTTCTTGTGTTAAAGAGTTTTTACTAAGTGGAAAAATATTCCATGAGAATATGCGTGATATTGTTTTCATTAAACATCTCGAAAAAAATGTTTATTGATTTTAGCAAGAAAATTCAGTGTCTTGTCAAAATAAAAGTATTTCTACTTGAAAAAAATATTTGTTCCAAGCGATAAAGTGAAAAAAGTGCAAACTCTATCTTGAATTATTAAGGGTTTTTTTTTTTTTTTTTTTTTTTTTTTTTTTTTTTTTTTTAGGGTTTTTTTTTTTTTTTTTTTTTTTTTTCAGTGTCTGAATTTATGAAAAAAGAATATCATATAGGAGTTTATTTTTTTTTCCTAATTCGAAAATTCTATTTTTAACGAAGCATTTGCCAATTATTAAGTCCATTAAATTTAAATCATTTGCCATTGCTATATTTAACAACTCGTTCTAAACGCTCGATTTTATGCTCTATGTCTTAAATTCGTTGGAGATTAATTATTAAACTAGTACTCTAACAACTTAGCATAAAATTGTTTTAAGCATTCAACTGGAATTTATATTCGAAGTTTTCAACGCAAATTTTAAAACAAGTTACATAATTACAAGTTTTTAGAAGGTTCTGATTTTATTCTTTAAAGTCATTTTTCAACGATAAACGCTTTAAAGTTTTAGACTAGAAACTGAATGTTTCAGAAATTATTGCTGAAATGGGCTCTTCCTATTATTGGCAAGAAATCTTCTAGGTTTTTGAACAGATGAATAGCTTTTCTGTTCACTTGATACAATTATGTGTTTGTTTGTTTTTTTTTCCAGAAAACCTATTTTGTTTTTTTAGCATTCAGTTTTAATTTTGAGAATGAGATGGATTCTTTCTCCAAGAAAGTTTTCCAAACTTGGCATCATCTGACAACATTTGTGTATGAAATCATCTTGTTGGACAGTTGCTCATGCATAATGGATCACTGCTCGTGTTTGCCTTACATGCTACATTGGGTTACATTTGCATTTTAAACCTTTTTTATTTTATTTGGGATGTACTGTTAAAGTAAATAAATAAATGTTGTTGTTATCAAAATTATTTTATATTTGTGTCTACATTCCTGATTCTAAACGGCAAGCTATTTTTCCAACGCAAATACTTTTCTTTACAACACATTGTATATCATCTTTTAACTTTTGCTAGCATGATGATTTCTTTATTTAATTTCCTTCATAATTTAAAATTTCTTTTCTCTGAATTATTTATGTTATGCTTTATTTTTAATTTTATTTGAGTTTTAATCTACTCTTTGATTTATAATTTTTAATATGGTATTATGTTTTTTCATTTGTCCTAATATAACTTTAATTAGCTCTGTAATTTAAAAATTATTTCTATCCATTATTGCACTAGCTTCCGCAAGTGAATTTTTAACTGATGTCAATATAATATAATAACTAATTATACTATAACTAATTTAACTGATATCAGTTTTTACTATATTTCAGAATGAAAATTTGGCCGACCTCAATCCATTTCTAACTTCGTCTTTTTATCAATAGCCAGGAGGTGTGCAAAAAATTCTGTATCTTTAAAAAGTTTTTATTTTATTTTATTTTTTGTACATATAGCTATTTTTTTAATTGCAATAAATAACTACAAGAAAATTTTTATTTACATCAAACTCAAACAATATTTAAGTAGAATAATGATTGCAGTTTCACTTCCCTTCAAATATATTTTCTAGAAGTACCTGATAAAATATTGCATATGATTTCAGTTTGAGGTCTCTTTAAATTTTTGTTAAAAGATGTACTAATTTGTGTGATGCTGTTGCAGTTTCACCTTCATGAGCTCCTACTAAATTGAGTGATGACATTGCAGTATGAGTTCTCTACAAAAGTATTTGCTAAATTTCCCTCTTCTGAAAAGGGTGTGATACTTAGATTTGAACATCTGGATTTATTTCAAATTCGGTCTCTCATGAAGGCCAAATACTGAAAAGCTGTGAAAGCTCGTTTATTCTGAAACACGAAGTTTGAATTGGGAGATAATTTCATGATGGCAACGTACTTCTAGCAACTACTTCGTTTCTTTTCCGAATAGTATAATACTTAACGTTACGGAATTTCAGTTGAAATTCGTAAATCATTCTTATGGTTGTAAAGCATAGTATTTGATTCCAAAATTTTTTTACAAAATATGAAACTAGTATAATTTTTTTAAAAAGCTAGCTAAAATTCTTCCGAAAATGAAGGTTGAATCAAGTCTTTCTTTATTATTATTATTATTATTATAATTAATTAACAGAAGAAACATACAGCAGAAGAAATGATACAACAGAGAAACAATCGGCGACATTCAATACACTTTATTTTTATTTTATCAAGAAAGAATTTTACTAAGCGTCAGTTTGAAATTAAGATTTATTCGCAGTAAATCTAAATTCTGTCCATTAGGAGAATCAGACAATGAAATATTTTTTTATTGGAAGGTACGTGTAAATGACTCAAAAATACAGCAAAATACATCATCGAATTTGCGCCGCTTCGTTTTCTATATTGAAAAGGTGGAACGAGTTTGCAATATCTTTATTTAGACGGAAGAATAAATCCCTCAGTTATTTTATAATATATTTATGTTTTCACAATTGATTTCTGTGGTGTACAGGGCAAAAGAATAAAACATTAATTTCGTTCAAAAATAAAATTCTGACACCCTGACGAACAGAAAATCTTCGAAAATGTAATAAAAATGCAATCATTCGTTCCTAACGAAGATAAAAATATCAATAGCTATGAATTACTCAAACGTGAAACTAGATGTCTCTTTGTATCAACTTAGTCAATGTTTTATCAAATGAAAGTTAATTTATAATCTGTCAAATGCGCTTCGATAATTTATAGATAAAAGTAAAACTGAAAATCGGGAAATAAAGCTGCTTTATGATGGGTCAATCGAAATTATATCCTTCAATGAACTGCTTTTCGTAGATCTATGTACCGTGTCCAACGGGGTGGATGAAAACGTTTCCTAATGATTCATCTTCTATAGCGACCAGGCGCAGCGTACGGACCCAAACACGAGTCTGGACACGGCACAATGAAAAGAAGGGTGGGAGAACTTTTTCATACACTCCCGCTTTGTATGGAGAGGTTGGGGGCTATACTCTCAAAGGATACGGCGGCTTCTTTCAGGCATTTGCACGTGGTGGTGCTCTGAAGCCGAGACGTTCTCTTTACTCGAAAGAGGTGTTAAAACGTTAACCAAAAGGCAAGGCGAAATATTCTTGGAGAGGATGAAAACGTGGTATTTCAAATAAAAGTGAGAGGGGGCGTAGAGGATGAGAAAGAACGAGGGAAAAAAATATATTCGGAAAGAAAAGAAGAGCGCGATTCTTTCATTGAAACGCAGTTCATTTCGAGCGTCGTCACAAAAGGCAGCGAAGAATTCCATCCTTCGCTTTCTATAGCAGATTTCTCTCGGGAATGTCAGAAAGAGTGAGGTGCGCATGCCCGGATGGCAATTCATCCGGCTCCTATTGAAAAGCGAGATCGAAAATCCCATTCTGCTTCGATGGCTCAGAACCTTTTCCTTTCATTGGTTGCGAAATTTATGCGCGTTCCTTCGGGAGCTCGTGCCGGCGATAGCAATTCAACCGAAATCTGCATAATTAGTTAATTTTTCCTGCGCCCGGAGAATTCCATTGATCGACAATGCTCTAATTAAGCGCGACAAAAGGTGCACAATTAAAATTTTAAAACGCATTTAAGTCGCCGTTTGCGTGGTTTTGGAGGTGGCAGGCTTTTGTGTGCCATCGGCGAAAATAGCTACTAAAGGATAAGATGCAAAAAAAGTTCTAATTCGACATTATCGATTCGAGCGATGGGATTTGAATATTCGCCTCTCGGTGAATTATATTACGCTTTACAATCCGGTTGCAGTTAATTGAGGCGCTGAATGTCTATTCGTTTAATTTAGCACGATGAAAGTGCTACACGTGGAGCAATTTTGCACACAGGAGTGATAACTTTTGTTTGAGATTTGCATGAATGGAAGAGTCGGACGAATTTTCTCGGGGATTTCGATATAAAGTGTTTAAGTATTAGTATTCACTGCATATTGTTAGAAATAATTTCAGGAGACTACTTTTCATTAGAAAGTGGAAACCTAAATTGTAATTCACAGCAGAATTGTTTACTGCCATCTTAAATTTTTCAAAGCAGACATACTATAGAGAAACGTGCTGATACAAAACACAGTGGGATAATTGTCAAATTAACGTTATACTGATTTAAACAGTTACTGGAATTAAACACTCACGGCATCTACAGAGATATTCTAAAGAATAGACTTTTATTTTTATAGTATAAGTATCTCAAGATGTGATATTGTAAGCACAGAGAACGTCATGCATTTCAAACAAAAGAATTTTTAATTTTACTGCAAAAGATGTAAAATTGCTGGTAAAAATATTTTGAATAGGAATCTGGCATTCATTACATACTTTCATATGCAAGTGAAGATAGGGGTGAAATGCTAAATGCAAATAATCAGTTTTACTCTAAACTCCAAAACTGCGGTACTAAAATCATGCTTTTTCTCAAGTATTATCAAACTGACTAGGAGGACGGGGGGCTGAGAAATTAATACTTTGAATATTGAAACAAAATTATTCAAGCTCTTATCGAAACAAATTAAAACGTTATGTCGTCCAATTATATAGCAAACAGATGTTTGTCCTTAGCGGGGATTAACAAATGAAGCTTAAATTTGGCAATCTGTCCAATAATGACTTGCTGTTGTCGTGTCCATTATCACATGGAACACTGGTTGCAAGAGCCTATTCCGAAGGGCGGTTGGACTTCTATTTTCTACCCCCAATTTTGAGGGAGAGCGCCCTGGGGGGGGGATCTCTCTCACCAATCTACACAACAGGACTTTCGGCTCGCCGCATGTTTAAAGTGCCGCCGCGGTAATATACATTTTCAAACGTCCATGTCTTCTTCGCGATTCGAACCCGGGCCCATCGGTACTGTAGTAAGCTCTCCTAACCACTATACCGTCTGGGAGACCCAATAATGACTTCCCATCATCAATTAGAAGAGCAGTTCCCAACTCGTGGTACTCGTATCCCTGTGCTAGGTGAAAACGTAGTGAGGGAACGCGAAAAAATTAACTGTAATGGCAGAAAATAATAAAGTACTATAATGGATATTGATAAAAAAAGAAAGAAATTTTAATAATTCATAATAATTCATGGAAAAAATAAAGTATTCTAATGGTATTCTGAAATTTATATTGTTATTAAATAAAAGAGAAAGTAAGTGCGAAGAATTCCAGTGTGACCATGACTGCCCAAAATATGAACAAAAGCTATGAAATTTGGTTGTTACTATACCGCCCATACCACTTACTTTGCTCTATTTCTTACTCCTCATACGTAGCCACTCTCTTTCAAGTTTCGTCATAGTGAGTAGTATAAAACGATTGGCAGCCAGTATTATTTTTAATATTGAGTTAATCATATATCTGTATGAGTAAGTTATATATCTGTTTTCCTTTACAAATATATTACAGCCAAATTTGTTTGAGGGCTGTGTTTTGCTTTGCATTAGTTTTTATTTAGAATTGTTTGATGTAAGGTTTATTTAAATAGAAATTTATGAACAGGTTTTTGCTCAGAACTCAAGTTACCATTGCTAATAGTTCTGATATAGCGCCTATGCCAAGCAGACTGTCTTCATGTGGTCCAAGGAAGGAAGTTATTATAATGATAAGAGGTAGGCTGAGTAGTAGGAAAATCTAAACAACGGTCTTTCTTAGAAGAGAGGAAAATGTTCTGATAAATGTGTAATATGGATTTTTATTCACAAAAGGGGAGGAACAGCTCCAGTCCTCTTAGTGCAAAACGTGGGGAAGTTTTATTAAATGGGCAGTACGAAACCTCAGTTTCTGTACCATTGATTCGTTTTAGAAACCGAATACCTCAATTAGAAACAAAATTAATCAATTTTTCACTAGTGTTTACTCATTCTGATCTAAAGTCTTACTTATAATTAACTTACATAAAGAATAAAAGCGCGACGAAACGTCTTTAGAATATGGTATCATATCGCTAAAAGTGATAAAAACCATATGATTTCTTAAAATTTTGATGCTGTTCGATCAATGCACGTTTGTTGAAGTATATATTGAAAAAATTAACACCATTCTTTTCATAAGCAATACAATTTCTTAAAAGAAAAAAACAAGGAAATGTTTGATGACTTATTGAGCATAAAAATAGCTAATTTTTTTGTTTCTACATATGTTCATGAGACAGAAACTTTCGAGATCAAGTCTTAATTTTTGTTTTAAATTCAGTATGTAAGGAATTATTTTCTAAATCACTTAGAGTGTTAATCACTTATAGTTATTAAAATTTGTAGTTAAAATAACAATAGATTTGATATTTTTTGTGATACAACACTATTTCAAGAACGCTTAAGGTTTAAATATAAACCTAGGTCTTATCAATAGTCAATAATTGACCAATTCGTTGATTTTTGTCATTCCGTTTCAGAAAAAGTGTTATTCAAAATAATTACGGTACATTAAATAATCTTATTTTTTGGTATAAATACGTGTTTTTACAGAATTTATTCGAAATACATCATGTAATGTAAGCAGTCTTTCTTTAATTGTATTTTTCTGATCTCATTTTCATTGCATTCCGTAAGGGGAGGAGGGACTAGGATCATAATTCTGAAAGTGTATAACGTATTTCTCCCGCCTTCTTACCATACCTTCGTGGTGTGATGGTCATCACACTCGGCGCGCATTCGAGCGATCCGTGGCTCGAGTCCCGGCGAGGGCACTGCTCATTTTTCATCTCTCCTGCTTTCAAAAAATGTCTAATATCTCTACAAGTGATTAGAGATACTGTATATTACAAATATTTATGGAGGTATACGTGAGAGATAAAAGGCTGGGAACTTCAGGATTTGAAAATCATTTAATATACTGTTTGAAAAAGTGGAAGCAAAGCAATCCCTCAATAACGCAGGGTTATCGACTTATAAGACTTATAAGGGACATCGACTTATAAGCTAGTATCAGTCAAGGACCTTCTCTTCACATATCAGTCCCGATTCGGCTTAACCACTGATTCTCAGCAGAGAGGAATAAAAACCTGTTGCCTGTCATCCATTTCCGAGAAAAGAATCAGTATGACTACAGATGTTTGATGGTTCATGCTGAATGGGCGGATAGATCTTCTTGTCTTTGATAGAGGCTCTGTGATTGCTGCAAGACACAAGAAAGGAATTTTTAAGTTCTATATTTCTCTTTTAGGAGTGCACTTCGTCCTCAATCCATTTTTATGAACGACAATGCTCGTTCATATAGGGATAATTTGATGGATCTTTTTCAGCAAAGTGAGGCTATTAGCCGGATGGAAAAAATGTAATGTATTCCTGTTAAAGGCATTGCGAGTAAACAGTGTTTAATGTAAAATCCAAGCAGCAGTGTAAATGCCTCACCTGCCCAAGTTCCAACATAAGACGGGACAACTGATGACATTGCAAGCTGTGGCAGAGCTCGCGATGTCGGTTGCACTAAATAACAGTAGCACCTCGGCACCAGAGGGCACCGTTGGGCTTCAGGAAGACGATGTTAATCTGGATAGCTAGTGTAAGGGGTCTTTACTTACCTTAGGGTAGGTAATAGGGGGCCTCTGTACTTATACCTAACCTAAACCATTATCCGGATGAACTGGCCAGCCGTGTTTCCAGACCTAAATCTTAGGCCCCAAAACGCTCTTGGAAGGGAGATTCATTATTATTTAATTTCTTCAAATATAATACAGGGCGATAATGTTTGGTGGCAACAATCTGAAAAGTGAAATGGACATTCAGAGTGATTCGACGTAAAATCGCCAAACGAAAACAATAGTCCCTCAGAGACAAAGCCCCTTTGGACTTTCAATATCAAAAATATTTTTTGATAATAAAAAAAAAAAAAAAAAAAAAAAGGACAGTTCTATGTCTCCCGTTCCACTAAGCCGATAGACAAAATTCATATTGCTTTTTTCATGTCTCGAAAGCGCGATGTAGGACACATGCTAGATTTATATATTATTCTAACGTGGGTACTTTGATACAAAATCGGACTTTTTTTGAAACGGCAAAGCCAATTTTTTTTTCATATTTCGATTCTACGACTCAAATTATGCCTAAATATTAAAATTTGTAAAATTTAGTGCTAATTTTATGGAGAAAGTCAGAAATTTATCTTGGCGCATTTTTTTCAATTTGGGCCAAGAATAATTCACTTGGCGAACTCCTTAATTTATAGCAATCTATTTTCCTTTCTTTTTTTTCATTGTACACGTGAAGAAAAAAAAAAGGTCATCGCTCATACTTTCAAATAATTTTAACAAAGTGCGTGAACCACATTTGGAGTTATCGAGTATAACAAATATGCCAAATTTCAAAATGCTACAGTATGTAAATTCACGTATATCTTAGGTAATTTTGAATAAAAAGCTCTAATTTTTTGCACGTATGCTTATAGATACATCTACTTTAAGATAATAGTAAAAATTTTCTAGGTTATAATCCAAAATGTTTTTCGAAAAATTTATAAAAATTATTTAAAAATATAAATTTAAAAAATATATCGTAAAAAATGGGTGAATTTTTTTTAAATGAACCTAAATTTCGAAATGTGGACGATCAAATAAGTTTGATGAAAAAATGAGATATTAATGAATATATACCGAATTCAATTAAAATGGAGAAGCTAAAATTTTGAAAGCTAATTTTTTAAAAACTACTCGTGAGATTTTTACAAAACTTGGCACTTTTGCATAATTTGAGTCGTGGACTCGAAATATGGGGGAAAATGGCTAGTCATTTCAGAAAAGGTCCGATTTTGTGTCAAAATACCTATATTAGAACAATGCTATATATAAATCTAATATATATCCTAAGTCGCGCTTTCAAGACATGAAAAACGCAAGTTGAATTTCGTCAGTCGGCCCAGAAAAACGGGAGATATAGAACTGTTCCACTTTTTTCCCCTGCAGTGTACATGCTGTGTATATAGTATGTACAATATGTATGGATATTTATTAAGCTTATGCATATGTATTACGAGTAGAGACGTAATTTTCGCATTAGCGGAGGAGAAGCGAATAAATGTGAAATTTACCAGTATCCGCGATTAAACGCGAAATATTATTTAAGAACTTTATTGAAAGAGAACTAGGTGAAATGTAGGTATCTAAATATTCTGCCTCTTGAGCGTCAGTTTGGCTATTATTTTGAGGATACTACAGATTGTGTTTTGACAAACGAAAAAAGGGAAGCTCGTGAGCATAAAATGGTGTTGACGAAGGTTGAAAGGAGAGCTTAAATAGATTGACCCTACACATACTTTCCAACTCAAAAAATGAATTCCTTAAGCATATTTCCAAACTATTTTTCGATACTTAGTCGCCAGCACCCTTAGTATGCTACTTAAAGCATTCCAAAAGGCGAGCTAATTGTTGGATATAATGGTTTTCTTAAACAACTTCTAAGGGTGATCAATCAAGACACGTTAATGCCATACAAATCTTAAAAGCAACAATATTCGATTGCAAAAACTTCGCAAAGACAGTAAAAGTTGTTTCTGCTGGTAAGGAACCTTCTTCATAATAAAAAGAAAATATTGAATCTAATAAGGATCGCAAATTGAATTCATTACTTGGTGTACTGTTGTGACTTAGCTCATTTGTCTGAAGGTGACATCAGATAAAGTTGACGAATTTTATCGGGGATAAGGGCGTAAGGTTTGTCCCTGTGGTTGGCCTAGATCTTGGAGATCTTCTAAGTGAGAGTACAAATTTCACCAACTTTGTCTCAATTTTTTGAAGGAAAATCAGTCATGGTGATGAATCCGAGAGCCTCCTTCCCCTACCTTTCCAGCAACTTCTCAAGAGGACTTTTGGCTCGATAATATATTAAGTATCCTCTTGCCGCAAACACATTATACAAATACAAACATCCATGCTTACTGTGGATTCCAACCTAAGGCTACGGCAAATACAAAGGAACCAAAGCTCCCGCATGATCAATTCAGAGTTTTCGAAACTCCCAGTTAATAAATAGCATGAATGTTACATCATAGTTACGGATAGAAATATAACTCGCGGCAGAGATTATTGAGTATATAGCTTTATTTTTTCCCCCTTCATACTACTGCAATAGTTGCTTCATATTGTTACGAATTTTGCATTTAATTAGATATTTTTAATAGAATTATTAAAATTGTTTTATTTCCCCGCGCAATGCAGCAGGAGACATATTTTAAGAGAAAATTACGCCGGAAAATTAAAAATACAGTAGCACGTGCATTTAACATTTAATAAATAGATATCTCGGAATTTGTATTTAATTGGAGCAAATGTAATTGACTACCATGTTAGCTGTAACCGTAATTCTACTCTTTTGATTTACAGAAATCTCGAGAAGCAGAACTTACTAGAAACTCACGTGACCGATTTAAAATCTACACTCATGGACAAAAAAAATTAGCGCGCCAAGAAGGAGTCGTCAAAATGAAACGAAATTTTATATACTTAATGACTGCTTTGATATAAGTAAATGATAAGGAAATCAAAGAAAAAGGATAATTTATTTCAGAGAAAAAGGCAAAAGAACGGAGGAGTTAATACTCCGTTGGACCCCCTCTAGGGCGAATGCACAATGCGATACGATCGGGAATTGAGTCATACAAGTTCTGTATGATGTCTTGAGACATTTCGTTCCATATTTGCTGTAACCTTGCCTCTAGTTCGTTCAAACTCGTGGGATGCCCAACTCGTCGTCCCAAATGATCCCAGATATGCTTGATTGGAGACAAATCTGGGGATCGGGCAGGCCAAGGAAGGGTAGTAACAGTGCGGAGACAGTCTTGTGACACCCTTGCCGTATGAGGCCGAGCATTGTCTTGTTGAAAAATGGCTCCTGGAAGCCATTGCGTGAGTGGCAACACATGTGGTTGCAGGATTTTATGAACATATTACTGTGCTGCCATGGTGCCACGGAACAATACTAGGGGTGATCGTGTATTGTAAACAATGGCATCCCATACCATCACACCAGCTGTGTGAACGATGTGTCGTTGTACAGCAAAGACGGGATTGAGACGTTCACCACGGGCTTTCTACACACGAACACGATTGTCATCACTCCCGAGATTGAATCTGGATTCGTCGCTAAAGACGACCTGGTTCCATTCCGCTGCAGTCCGGTTTCCTCGTGCTCGACACCACTCCTAACGAAGGCGTCAATGGGTGGGCATCAAGGACAGCACACGTTATGGGTGCCGCGATACCAATTGTCCTTCCGCCAGGCTCCTTCGTATGGTTCGAGAAGACACAGGGGTCCCTAATGAAGGTGCTACCTGTGCCTGGATGGCGGCCGATGAAGCAGTAGGCTGTATGCGTGCATTTCTTACGGTGTGGCGGTCTTCTCGACGACTGGTCTGTCGAGGGCGTCCTCAGCCTGGTCTTCGTGTACATGACATCTCTCGGGTCCACTAGTTCCAACACCTCCTCACAACACAGTCAGAGCCGCCTAATTGACGAGCTACTCGCCTAGCTAACCACCCAGCTTCCATCATCCCAACGATTCTCCCCCTCTCAAACTGCGACAACTGCTCATATTGTCTTCAAACACGGCGTAATCGCATATCTACCTCAGCTCTTCCTTTGTAAATGATTCAGCACACTCAAACAAAGCTTTGGTTACCTGTTTTATACTCCACAGAGTACGACGTTCAATGCCCTCTACCGGCTAACCGTAATGCGCAATCAGGCTGCATTTCTAATCATTTGCATATCTCCCCGACATGTACCTTCATTGCAAGTTTCGTTACGATCCCGCAATTATTTCTTGGTGCGCTAATTTTTTTGTCCATGAGTGTATAAAAAGCGAGACAGAGAACATGCCATCTCAGTTGTTTAGTTACTGGTTTAGTTGCGCGCGAACTGAATTTCTCTTTCTCTTTGAACATTTCTCGTTCTCTTTGAACGGCGTTGTATTTTAACGTTTTTTAGTAGTTTGGAGTATAGCTACTGGTTGTATTGCGTTCTATTTAGCTTATTTGCTTTCTACTGATTATTAGTGCCTGATATTGTGAACACTTGTAAGACTATCTCTGAGGAAAATTCCAGCGTTTTGTTACGTTTCTTGGGATAAGAATAAATTTTACTAATCTTTTAACGCACCTGTGCATTCAATCTGTTACGAGCCCGTACACAAGGCAACGATATTATTGCCAACACTCTCTAACTTCCCTTCTAGAACTTTGTGTATAAAGCTTTTCTCCTCAAAGTAGAATTTGTACTACTTCACACGTGCTACCAAATTTAAATATTCTGGTATTGACAATTAGGAGAATGAAGGCTCATAGAAAGAACGCAAACTTAAATTTAACTGGTTATTAAAATTAAATATAAATGCGTTCTATTTATATTTAATATTATCGCAATATTTCAGTGTTTTCCAGACAGGGTTCCCCGGAATACTAGAGAATACTCTAGAAAACATTTTCAAGGGTTCCGCAAAGAATAGGAAAATAACAAGTACAACATAAAAAAACGATTTCCTGATTCGTTGTAATAGCGTAACTTCGATTGGAGACGCGGGTGTGATTTTGAAGGAGTCTAGCCAATAATTATCGAAAATTGCCTTTGACTGCTCTGCTATGCTGACTTAGGTTCCTCAAATGTCGCCAACAGTTGTATGAATTTCTTTGCTACTTGAGTTAGCAGTTGAATTATTTAAAAAAAAAGTAATGTAAAGAAATTAATTTATTCTTCACCAATTTTCGTTAAACTGTTAAAAACTGCATTTGGCTGTTCGGCTATGCTCAGTTAGACTCCTAGACTCATCAGCCGTCATCAACAGTCGTACAGATGTCTTTGTTAGATTTTCTTTAAGAATAAATTAATCTCCTATAATGCTGAAAAATAATCCTATAATGTTAAAAAATGCTTTTTTTATGATAGGAGATTAAGTTATTCTTTAATTATTTTCGTTAACCATACATTGACACTGAAGGCTATGCTTGCAAAAGGAGTCTAACCAAGCATGGCCATACAGCTAAAGGCAGCTTTTCAATTGTCACGGACTAGAATCTAGAATGAATGTGTATGCGTCTGTGATGCAAGGAGTGTAGGATGATGCGGTTAAACAGAGCACTAGTTAGTTAATTTTTATTTAACTATAATTTAGTTTATTTTATTTCAGGATTATTTTTACTACTATTTTATTAACATGTCATTCAGTTTCTCATTTTAAATTTTTTTATAGATTTTAACAGTTAAAATGGGCGATACTTGAAGATAAACAACCCAGATAATTCTGAAGAGAGTAGTGATGAAGGTTCAGAATCCCATAAAAAATTTCAAAAGAGTGCAGATACGGTTCCTTGTAACAAGAAAAGTTATTTATCAATGGGCTTTACATCGACTGATGATCCAGAACATCCTCCCTCTTTCATTGCACATCATTTGTGGCTTAAAAAAAAAAAAACTTTTGAATACAGCAACGCCTCCAATATGTTTCTTCAACGTTTTTGACGATTCTTTTGAAGATTACATCCGATTTAACACGGCAGAAGTCATTAACTATTCCAGACGAAAGTGAAACAGAAGCCAACTTAAGTATGATAATCAATTAGAAGAAATTCATGGCTTATTGTGGGAAATTATGAATTATGATAATTTTAATTAAAAAGCACAACAGGAAGAACCAATATTTAATTAAAATCAAAAATTAAAAATTAGAGTTTTTTTCTATAATTTATAGTAAAGTATGAATATTAAACTTGTTTTATGATCCAATAGAAGATTAAAAACACGTTAGAAAGTGAAGAATACATTGAAACTACAAGAACGGGTTTGAAACTGAGGAAAAACATATTAGTAATGAAGACGTTAGATGAAGGATTAGAAATTTAATTCCTGTCGTTGAAATTCAACAAAGGCAAGTGACTCGATAATTTTAATATTAACATAATGTTCAATCGCCACATTATTTTAATGCTAAAATAATGATCAATCACCAAATAAATTCAGAATTAATGTATTCCGTGTGTTTTCGGATAATGCGTGCATTTCGTTACATGGACCTTTTGAATAACTAAAAATCAACAGTTTAAATAAGAGAGTTAAATTTTTTGTTTCTTGCATTAAAAATCATATTAAGAACAAGTAATAAAGAATATTAAATAATTGAAATATTAAGAACAAGTAATAAAGATTTAGAAAAAAAATAGGCCTTTCGAAAACTTATTGAATAACGTTAACAGAAGAGGTAAATATGCATTAAAGACAACAACGAGGTATGTGATTAATGAATGAGTTAGGTATTGCAAAAGTAAATTAAAGTCTAAAACAGTGGAAGTATAAACTACTACATTTTCTTCCAGTTGATGAAAACATAAAACTTATGACATTTTCTGGTTAACATTAACTAATAATTTCATATTTTATAATTCATTTGTTCTGTTTATGACATTTTTAGTTTAATGTCCTGATCTTGGAACACACAGAAAAATCAATTTGAAAATCAAAATTCATAATCAGACGTCAATTTATATGTATGGTTGTTATAAATTAGCTTATAAATCTTGCATGATTAGTAAAGGATAATTCTATATTTGATTTATTAGACGATTTAAAAAATAAATGATTCCAAAAAAAATTAAGCATTAAATTTTTTGTTAAATATAATTTTATTATTTTCATAGTTTTACAAAACCTCTTGTAATATAAAATTAAAACTAAAAACTGCTGAAAAGCTCCTTTTTTTAATTCCCAAGCAACAGCTGAAAATCCTAGTCACCCTGATCTTCGGTGTTATAAAATTGCACTTCGCATCAGTGTAAGAAAGTTATTCATTTAAAAATTTAATTTATATGTGCTTCTCAGGAAAATTTTGCTGCTATATTTTTATAGAAAACATATAAGAAATGAAATATGTTTTAAAAAGAAATTCAATAAACAAAAATCTATCAGCTAATCAAAAAAACTTTATTTATTCATCGCAAAAGTGCTAATTCTAATTTTTTTGTATATAAGCGCGCCTGTACCTGAAATTAAATCTAAGGGTAAATATAAAACTTTCGTTGCCAACATATGTTGTAAACACCTTCTTCTCAAACTATTCCACGCTCAGAATAGAAATGCAGAAACAGACCCGGAAACTTTCAAAACTGAAGTTGTTTATGAGTTAAATTTAATTTTATTCAATAACAGCAGAAATTTGGTTTTATGAGTTGACAGAATTAGATATCGCTTTTATTTAAGAAGATAATCAAAGTACTTTTACAATTTAATTATATTTTAAAACTTATAAATGAAAAACATTTTTAATCATTAACTTTTTCTCGAGTTGTTAAATTGAAATTTCCTGATTGTGAGTTAATTTATAATTATTTTCTAAGAAATGTTGGTCATTTTCACAGACGTTTGTCTTAGGAAGATGATAGCTATGAGTTTATGCGTATGCTTAATTTTATTACATATTCGTTTTATTATATATACATTTTCGTTATTAGTCCAAAAGGGCTTTCTTCTGAAGGACTATTGTTTTCCTTTTGCGATTTTGCTTCGGTTCACTTTGAATACTCGTTTCACTTCTCAAACTGTTCCCACTAAATATTATCTCCCTTAAGAAATTAAATAATGAAGAATTTGCATAAATGTATTTCTCGCATTGTGATAGAACGACAGTACTTAGAGCCATCCAATTTTGAACGACGAAATCCTTCTGCGAATATGGGCACCCGGAAGCCCAAATTTTAAATTTTAAATTTGTTTTATTATGGATTTCATATTTTGTAAAAATTTAACGAATTTTCTATTAACAAACTCAAAGATTTCAAAGCGAGCAATGGCAACGTTGTACAGAAAAAACATTTTTATCTCCAGCGCGTGAGACTGTGTATCGGAAATTCTAAAGATATGCTTAGTTAAAAATTATTTTGCAATATTTCTCTTGAACTGAATTTTATGGTTTAAGTGCAAAGAACTTGATATTTAATAAATAAAGTTAACACGCAAAATGTTAAAAAAACGCAAAACGTTAAAAAATTTAAAATTTGAAACCTTTCAGATTTTTTAATAAATTTTATTAATTTGTTTTTGTTGAGTTTTATTGCTTATTTTTTCATTATTTTAAACAATATATAAATTTTAGGCTTTATTAATAATTTTCAATCCATCAAAATTTCGGATATATTCCAGGATCTGTGCCTGAGGAAAAAATATTCGAGGATCTGTGATAACGAGCTTATTTGTTTAAATTTACTTTTCAGTCATACTGAAGCATACTGACATTTTTTTTACGCATACTGTGGCTACTATTTGTTTTGGAACATTTGTGCTTTTCAATTTTATTTGCAAATACTATCAGTTTCTAAATGTTGGCAAAATGACTTTGCTTTCCTTCCACATATGCTATTGATCATCTTTTTTAAAATCCGATTGTTTTGAGAAAAGTTATCAAAAACATTTTTGATAAGTAGTAATAATACTTTATTCATAAAGTTATGAAAATGAGCTCACATATGTATTTGGATATTTTGAACGAACAGTTTATATTTTGAAAAAACACAAAAATAACGAATCATTCAATATTTTATTTTATATCCTCTACAGCTAAAATTACTATTTTTATGCTGCTTGGCATGGATTGAAAATTCTTTTGTTTTTCATGTAAGAATGTTCCAACCCTCCATAAGAATTGCTTTTAGTTTACCTTTGGAAGAAATATCATGTTTCCTTATTCTTTTCATTCATTCTATGCATGTCTGCAGAATATTTAAGTCCGCAGAATATAGAAGAATTTTAGTAAGTTAAAATCAGTTGTATAGTACTCACATGCAGACTTTCAGCCCTGTACTTTTACGATCATTATTGGGATAGAACTTGAATGTATTTTGCATTAAGTTTCTTAGCAAATGCTTTCAAATTTTCATTAACAATGCTTATTTATACAGGGACTATCCTCAAAACTGCCCAAACTATGTACAGCCAGAGTCCTCGTTTATAATTCATAAAATTCATTTGGAATACATAAAAATATATACTGTGCATGCTCGTTTGAAATATATAAAAGTTCGGGGTTGATTTTCACTGTAAAATGTTCTCCTAATCCTCTAGAAGTTTTACAGCACTATTTGTTGGATCTTCTTTGATTTTTCGAAGGATAAGTCTTTGATTCCTTGGTGTTAGCCTGAATGTGGTCTGGATTTATAACACTTTTTTCACACACAATTTTCATCATTTTACAGCATCGAAGATAGTTGAACGGTTTGCGTTAAGAATTTTTTGGATATTTCAAATAGTTTTACGATCTTGAAAATAGAGAATGATTAAATTATTAACAGATTTTCAGTTAACAGTTGCGCTCATTTCATGTATGTAACGGTTAATATATATTACTAAACAAATAATAATTTTCAAATGTAGACTATAAAAACTGTGACGTATTTTTTTTAAACAAAAAAATTATGACAAGAGATATTGTCTTCCAAAATATCTCAATTCAAATTCTAAATCTCTGACATGGCAAAGGACTTTTAAATATATGAAATTTTATCCCTACATCAATGATGTTTTAAAAGAAAAGTTTTCTAAATCCTTTAAATATAACTTTAAATTGTAGTACTTGAAAAAAAAAGCAATTAAAAAGTCCGAAAACGTTCAGATTTTATATTAGATACAATAAAAGGGGCGTTTTTCCTTTATATACACATACACGTTTCGGGAGCACTTGGGCTAACGCCGCTTTGGGCTAAAAAACAGTAGCATAGCCTTCGAATTTCCGATAGACAGTCTCGCGCACTGAAGATAAAAATGCTTCATTCCCTGCAGTGCTGCCATAGCTCGCTTAGAAATTGCTTGAGTTTTTAATAAAAAATTCCTTAAAGTTTTACAAAATATGAAATGTACAGTGAAACAAAAATTCCAGATTCCAAATTCGAGCTTCCAGATGTCCATGCTAGGGTGGAGGACTGTGTTATTCAAAATTTGATGACCCTAGGAACCTTTGTTTTTTTACAATGCGAGAAACATGCATATATTCATGCAGATTCTTTATTATTTAATTTTTTTAAATATAATGCAGGGCGATAATATTTGGTGGCAACAATCTGATAACCGACCGAATGCTTTCATTGATTCGAAATGCCGTTTCGAGACTAATAGCTCTTCCAGACTAACGTCCCTTTGGGTTAAAAAAGAATAAAATAAATAAATAAACAACTGAATTGTATATTTAAAATGCAGAATTATTAAGGCTAGTTTTAGCTTTGCACAAAATTTTAGTCGTCGGTCATTCAGTGAAAAAATTAATAATATGTAAAGTTAGGATTAATGCAAATTATAATAAGCTTGCGAAGTGAACTCCCCCCGCCCCACCGCCGGGTTGAAAATTAGGTCAACTTTCAAATGCGAATGTCTCTGAAATGTCCTGTGTGATTTTTACAAAATGTGCTATATACTGATACGCAGACTGTTAGACTTAGAATCGAATTATTGGGGGGGGGGGAGAGAAAGAAATGATCGTATCAGAAAAAGTTCAATTTTGCGTGAAAATACTTATTTTCGAGCAATGAATAAGAAATATCAAATTCTAGCGGATCCAGTTTGTTCGAGTAGAAGAGTTATAGTGTCTTACAGAAATTCAAAAGGAAAATTCTCACGCTGGGAATTCAATCCGGAGTCTTCTAGGTGAGAACCAGGTTTGCTAGCCAATAGACCACGTGGGACTTGGAGTGTAACTTATAACTCTTGCATTTGGGATATGAATTCGAAAGTTTCTTTCTTTCTTTTTAGCCCAAAAGTGGAGTTAGCTCAAATAGGCTTAGTCTCGAAATGAGATTTTGCATTGAATCACTATAAAAGGCTGTATCACTTTTCAAGTTGTTGCCACCAAATATTATCGCCCTACATTATATTTAAAGAAATTAAATAATGAAGAACATGCATGAGTGTATGTATATTTCTCGCATTGTGGAAAAACAACGGTATATGGAAGCCCGAATTTGTAATTCTGAATTTGTTTTATTTTCTGTTTCATATTTTGTAAAAATTTTCACGAATTTTTTATTAACAGCTTAACGATTTCAGATCGAGCAGTGGCAACATTTCACATACACACACACACACAAAATATTTATCTCCAGCACGAGAGACTATCGGAAATTCTAAATATATGCCGTTTTCAAATATTTGTATACCAGAGGGACATTTCATATTTCAAACTTCAAAGAATTTTTGATTAACTCACGCAACGATTTCAAAGCCAGCAGTGGCAACACTATACGTAGGCGAGCAACTCAACGAATGTGTAAACGCACCTTTTCCTTAAAGTTGTTTTTCATGCTTTGATAATGCTGTATTTTTAGTTCATGTTTAGAATATTAAAAAGAACGACTGAAATACTCCCTGTTTTCGCATTTAAGTAGATTGCCTGCTTTATTTTGATTATTTTTTCCTTTTTTACCTTTTTTTACTGTAAAGCCGACTGAATGAATAGAATTGAGATAGATTATTGCAACATGGGGATAAAAACGACGTGATTTTAAAAGTACGTTTCTTCATTGCATATTATTCTGAAAATAGAATTGCTTATTAAAAAACGTTCGCCCATAAGAGCTAATTTTACGAAGCACTTTAGTGATTTGAATGACTTATTAAAAGGTTATAATGTTAAGAAAGAGAGCATTAGATCTAACTTTGCTAATTTAAGTAGAATTTATTCTCAGCTGACTGATATAGGTCATGAAATAGGCTTTTTATTATTAGAAGATGAAGATGATAAAAAATATCAAAATGAGTACGCAATAATAGAAGAATACAACGCACATTTTGTAAAAAAGTAAATGCAAATTTCACAAATGCAGTAATGCATTTTAATAGAATTTTTAAAGGCGAAATTTCCGCTAATGCTTCGTTCAAAAACGAAAGTTTATAAAGTACCGAAGATGGAACATTTGAATTTTGACCGCGAAATCAATCGCGCTTCCTTCTTGGAGCCAGTTTAAAGACAGAGGACGAAAGATATGAAGGCGATTATTACTGCCAAGTTCTACACTCATGTCCATAAATTAAGGATAATGCAAAATCAGGCAAAGGAAGAGTTAGAAGCAAAACAAATTTGACTTATTTGTAAAGCTTATTTGTTAAACTAAAGGCAAAGAGCAAAAAAAAAAAAA
>KK116629.1:221254-239294 GCA_000611955.2 Stegodyphus mimosarum | reverse complement strand
GCTCTCACCCAGATCTGTGATCAGTCCACGGCGTGGGAAGCTTCTTTTTGAATTTGTGCAAGACAATGCATCTCTTCTGCTTGAGCAAATTTGATATGTTGCAATTCCGTATTGGAAAGGAAATATTTGCTTTACGATATAATATGCATTTTATTACCGATACAAGCTTCATTCTTAAGAAAGTATAATGTATATATATAGTAGATAAAAAATAATCCAAATTAATTTTAAGTCGACGAGGATTAGAAAAGTACAGTTTTTAAACCCAATCGATTATTCATGTTTTAAATTTCTAAAACTTCAAAATTCTGAGATTATGAATATTTAAAATAAAAATTTGCTGAGCGCTAAAACGTGACACATCTAAACTCCGTTTCCATTAGTGCGGAGTACTCCATCTTTCTATTTTAACTTATTTGAGTATCCTCCATTAGCTCGTATATTGGTTAGTTCCGTTTCTAGTGTAACTGTCGGTAAAGCGGGTGACCCAAACGACAGATCTCTTCAAAAGCATTCTCTTTTGTTTCTGTCTATAGTAGTTCGCTATCAAATTCTATCTATAATATTTCGCTATCAAAATTATGTCAGCTTTTAATATTACTGAAATTTGTAAACATTATAAAAATACTTACAAAATTTTAAGGTATATTTTAAGTAACATGTTATATCTTACGTTGAATCTTTCCTGCAGATTTAGTGTTTCGTCTACCCTACTAGAAAATCTAAATGAAATGAGTTTTAAACTCATTCGTTTGTTATTCAATTATACGTGAGAAACTGCATTTAGAGACGAGCTTTGGAAATTTCCGCCTGAAACACGTTCATTTTGTTATCTTCCGCCTGGTGAGCGAGCTTGTCATCTCTCAAACAATATCGTGGACAGCTGATTAAAGTGAGCATTTCACGAAGGTTAGGCGCTCGGACCGAAGTCCATGTCCCGTGTATAACTGCGTTGGTCTTAGAACCATAACTTTCCTTATGGCTAACATGTCACCACGATGTTGCAGAGAAAAGGCATAGACAAGGCGATAAAAAATTCATTCTTCGCCACCCCTCACACCCATACGTTTACATAACCACTCGAACGGAATCGGAACCGAGCCGGGTGCACGTGCACATCCCCCACCCCCTCCCAGCCTAATAACCATCGCCGGAGTGTGGGAACGGGCCTCCCACCTGCAGGGCGTGCGGCAGGGCCCCTTATCGGTGCTTCTATCTTACAAGGCGATCAAAACGTTCGAGTCTCGGGTTACCCCTGTCATGCTCGGACTCGGAATGCAACCCTCTGACCCCGCACCTGGGCGACGACACAACGTAATATTGTTGTCTCTCTCTTTCAACGCTGCAAGAAAATGTGGTACGAGGCAAGTGCCCAGTTTGGACGCAGAGGACTCACTTCTTTTTTTTTTAATGCTTTTTTTTTCTTTTCCTTTTCTTTCTTTCTTTCTTTTTTTTTTTAATATATGTATGTGTGAGAGAGTACAACGCTATGATTTTACGGCCTTTCGTTTTGAAAGATGACAGAAAAAAACTCCGCAAGCTATGTAAGTTACCTGTTGAACTTACTTTCTTGAGTAGAGTAATAATGCAGGGGTTTTAATAAGTCAGTATTTTCAAAGAAATGCTAACAGTTCAACGAAATCAAAAGGTATTTCACGCTTTTATTATTATTATACAATCCATTTTAGCTCTTCTTGAAACAAAGCTTCTACAAGCCTTTTATTATTACCTGTTTTAGCATTGCGGATTACAAAAGCCTTTTCAAGATTTTTAAACTAAATAAAAGATAAAATGTTACGCAAAGCAAAATATGAAATGCAAAGGGAGGGGTCATACGAACAGGTATACAGAGAGTGTTTACATACTTTCAGAACGATTTCGGGTTTAATTCATGTTTAAAATGTGAAGAGTATTTTTTTAAATGTTCGTTTTTTTTTTTTTTTTTTTAAGATTAAGTCTGCATCATGATTTCCATGATACGGGACCAAACGTATAATAGTTCATGGATGAAATGTCATGAACCCCTTATTGGCACTTTCTTTGCACTAATGGAACTATATGTAAGTTTTTTTCTCTTCGTTAATAAATACACCCCCCCTTTTTTTTTAAACCAAAAAGGTTATGTCCCTGAAGGACTGTTGTTTTCGTTTTGCGATTTTGCGTCGAATCACTCTGAATGTCCGTTTCACTTTTCAAATTTTTGCCACCAAATATTATCGCCCTGTATTATATTTGAAGACATTAAATAATGAAGATTCTGCATAAATGCATGTATGTTTCTCGCATTGTGATAAAACAACGGTACCTAGAGGCATCCAATTTTATATGATGAAATCCTACTGCGAATATGGGTGTCTGGAAGCCCAAATTTGAAATTTGGAATTTGTTTTATTATCGATTTCATATTTTGTAAAACTTTAACGAATTTTTGATTAACAAACTCAAGAATTTCAAAGCGAGCAATTTCAACGTTGCACAGAAAAAATGTGTATCGGAAATTCTAAAGATAGGCTGAGTTTAAAATTATTTTGCGATATTGTTCTTGAACCGAATTTTTATCTGCAACCTTTAGACTTTTTTTTTTTTTTTTTTTTAAAGTTGCTGTGATTTAGGTCAATCCATGCTTCATAAAGGCTCACAATGTCTTTCCATTTATCTTCTGCTAAATAATAAAAATGAAGCAACAACCTATATTAGATGTAGATTTTTAGCATAGAAACTCTAGATTTCGAGGGCAACTAAAGTCCCTCTTCATAAGGAGCAAAGAAATCTGCGAATTTGCAGATTGTTGCTTCGCTTTTATGATTTATTTGAGACGTGTTTCTCTTCTTGTTGCTAAATAGTCTTCGTACAAGGTTAATGAAGTTGCTCTGCGTTGAGCCGCATGCCTCGGGAAAAGCTTCTGAACATCATGGTTTTCAGCTTTTTCAACTTCTAAATCTCGAATTTTTGAAATTTTATTTATTGTTGCTACAGATATATAAAACGACTAGAACCAATTTCTGCGTCGACGCATTCTTCCTTTCTTACCAATGATTTAACTTTGGAAACAATGGAAACAGTACGTTATTATTTCCATTGTTTCGAGAGTATTACTATTTCCATTACACTAAAGTAAGTTTTGATTGTACTAAAGTATTGTTTTCCATTGTCTCTCTGTACTGTTTCCATTGTACCTTTTTTTCGGGTATTCGCTTGGAGTTTTTTGTGTCGAAGTAATGACTGAAGATTTTTTTTCTTTCCGATTAATAATTTTTCTTATTTTGTGCTTAGAAATTTTTATACCGTGCACTTCATAAAGCGCAAAAACATATCCTTCAATCCACAATTCACATTTGCATGCGATATTTTGAAAAAAGAATAAATTTAAAAGTAGCAGACGATATTTTTCATTTTAGATAATAAGCTATCACCAGAAATTTTTATTCCAAAACTTTTGCTTTTTTTAAATTTCTTCATTGAAATCGTTCTGAAAATATGTAAACACCCTCTGTAGATTGCAGTGCGTTTTGGGTGTATCAAAAATTGTCACCTGCTGTGTTCGTGTCAAATTCACGGGTGGTCTCGTATCTTCTTTTAACCGAACAACAAAACCTTTTATACTAATGTTGTTCCATAACTTTAATTAATTAACATCCATCAATGAAACAATCAGATATGTGACCGTGTTTAAGTCAACTCTTTTGGCTTCCTCATCATAGGTTTAAATATTTGTAAATCATTTGGAAAACAATATGACTGCGAATTAATTACACATGTAAAAGGTTGAAGCACATGTACGTATATATTTATAGGTTGTCGAAAAAATGCTATAAATTTCCCCCCCCTTAAATATTTAACTTAGGTATGTACTTTCAAACATAAACCTTCTCAAAACAAGATACACAATTTTATGAAAGAAGTTTCAACATCAGGTATAGGAAGGTTGAATAAAATACAACTTTATATACGATGCTTGTAGAGCAAGCTTGTTAGTATCTCAAGTTTCTAAACAGTCATCAGGCTACTATAGTGATGGATACGAGAAGCACAAATCTTTTCCTACAAACAGCTTTCTGATGTTTGAAGAACTTGCACGAACAAGCAATTTTCAGAACAGAGGTCAAATGAATGATTATTAGCGTGATCCCGCTGAAAACTTATTTCTTTTCATAAGCGAGAAAAGTTATTCAATCTCGTACAGGCTACCTTACACAGAAATCACTACCGTATAAAATGTGCTGAAATTGATAATAAAATTTGCTGTCGGGACCCAATCGCCAAATCACGGTGGTGGAGAATCAACATCCACCACCTTTTTAGTTCGGGCGCCAGTATAGAGACATTAGGTATTTTTGGAAGCAGGAGACATGAAAAATGAGCAACGCCTTCGCCGGGAATCGAACCACGAACCTCTCGGTTACGCGTCGAGCACGCAGACCACTACACCAAGAAGGCATGCGAAGAAGGGAGAAATACCTTATAAGGTGCTCAAGGCTGTTGTCAATGACAGTGTAATCTTGCCACGAGGAATTTCGTGGGCTTGGGCTGACTATAGGTCAGACAAGTAAGCATTAGCAGCAACAATTACGCCGACTGAAATTTTGACTGCAATGATAGATCCGCTTTCTTTTTTTGTGTGTAAGGATTTATTTTATTCTAACCAGTTATTTTCAGTTTTCTTTCCTTTTCCTCCTGATTTCAGTTTTCTGCCGGAATGTAAATTTTATATGACGTAGATAAAAATACTAAACATGTTTCAGAAAGAGTATTTAAACTGCGTTTCAAGAGTTCAAAAGAGTAGTAGCAGACTTGGTTCCGATGTTTATGCTGCGAGTTTAAAATTAGCTCTCTAGTTCGGTGTTCGATCTTTCAGTTTATACTGATATTCCTCGGCTCGGCTTTGATGTGTGCAGCTGATTTAGAGTTAGTTAAGCTAAAGAACCAGTCAGTAGAATTCTTAATTTACTAGTGCTTTGTTACATTCTTATTTTCTTTTAATTTAACCACAAGCGGTGATGATTTGTGAGTCCGAAGTGCGTGCATCTGTTTTAATTTAGGTTTAAATAAACCTTTCTTCTGCAGTATTTATTCTTAAAAACATAGCGAGAATTCGCTATTTATTCTTCAACGGGGAATCAACATTGTATGCTTCCTAAAAGAACACGTAGACTCCACAGTGTTTGGGGCTTATTCCATCTGATCGACAGTAACATCAGATTAGGTCTCTGATATCAGAGCAAGCCCACGAAATTCACCGTGGCAAGGAGTCAAGATAGCGCCTGTCGTTGACAAGAGCCTTGGACGCCGTACAGGTGACAGTACGACTTTGCTCAGTTCCGCCTCAAATTTTGAAGGAGAGCATCCCGTGGAGGAACATGTTCGAAGGTCTCTCACACCTGTTTCCCTACCACTAACCACCCGAGAGGACATTAGACTCGCCGCATATTTAGAGTGCTCTCCATGCCACACAGGCACTGTACATTTACAAACATCCATGCCTTCTCTGGGATTCGAATCCGGGTCCTTCGGTACGGCAGTCAGCGTCGCTAACCACTATGCCGGTTAAGCGGCTCGCTATTTTTCAACGTAGCTAGAAGAAATTTTGAAATAAAAAAAAATGTTCATTATCAAGAATAATAAAAAGTCGGCTACGTTTTTTAAGCATTAATCAGCGTACTGAAAAGTCAACATTTGAAATCTGAATACCTGCATCTTGGCTGCTGGTTTTTGAATGTCAAATTACTTTTAACTATAACCTGATATCTGAAGCAATTTAATATTTTTTAAATTAAAAATGATTGTATATTTAATTTTAAAATTTAATATATTTGAAATTTCTAGAAAGGAGAAATGGTGGCCACTTTCAAGATTTTTCTCTAATATTAAGCGGTTTTAAAAAGTTAAGATGCTTTGCCTTTCCTTCTCCTTCTTTCTCTTCTTTTATGTGAAGCAACAACTTCAGGAAGGAATAAGACTCTCAAAGGCGCTTATATTTTATTATGTCCTCCTTTCTGAGACATCCGAAATGTTTGTGCAATTACAAAATCCCCAGCGGGTGCAACAGGTTTTAAGAATCGCTGGAGGAATGCACAAAGCTGTTCCGAGCGCATTCTGTGCACACCATTCTGCAGTACGCTCTCCGAGTGGAAAGAGGCACAACAACGCTTCAGAGCATCGTTTACTGAAGCCTTTTCATAGGGGGTGCATTATCCCTTGTAATGAACCGAGAGGAGGTCCGGAATTAAAGCGAAACCCCTGCAGGCACATTTTCGAGTGCCGAGGGTCGAGAGAAAAGGGCCCCGACTGCCCCGTGGTCAAGCGGACATCAAAGGGTTGCGACCATCCCTCCGTTGACCAAGATGCGGGTTATAAGGAGTTGTTTGTGGATGTAATTGACTGTAAATGGAGGAGATTAACAGTCACTGAAATCTATTTTATACTTCTGAATATTCTTAGACGCCGATTGTTGAGTTCAGATGCTTTTCAAAGTAGGCAGAAACGTCTATGAATGCGAAATAGTCTTTTTTCCACCATAATAAAGTATTCAAGTTGCAGTTAACATTATTACGATTTTACGTAATACTTAGACTATTAAATGCAAGATTTATTCTTCCGTGTTAGTTTCGAATATTTAGTAAGTGACTTCTTACCTATTCGAATAACGTTACTTAAGGCACTAGTAACGCATGTTATGTACGTTATTTTGCATACTCTCGAAAACGAAATGGTATTGGCTGTTGCGGACTAGAAAAATACAGGTTGCTCTGTTGTGATAAATCAGTGTAACTATTTGTAGAAATTATATACGACAGAGTGTAAAGATGAACAGCACCATTTTGTTTCTAACTTGCAGTTAATGCTTTAGTCACTTTATCCTATATATTCCTCTACTCGTCTAAAATTTCCCCTTCTGTCCAGAAAATACAAATGAGTTTAAAATAAATGGAAAAAAAAAAACATCTGACTGTATCATTGACTGATCATACTGCTGCTTGTTCCCACCACGACTTTATGCTATGAACCTATCTAGCTACTGGACGCCTTTTGATTGTGATGTAGAAAGCTCTCTAGCAGTTGTAAAGTTATAAGTTAAAGGTGAGTTTCATTTGCTTTATTTTATTTATTTGTTTAGTTATTTTAAAGACGAGTAGAAGTAGAAAGTCTTTTCTCAGTAGAAGTATAGTGTTTCTTTGTGAGTGTAACTAGTGTTCTACCATTCTTTTTGAAAGATCGGTTGTAAATTTTAACTTAACTTCTAGTTTTGTTTTTAATTGTTACCTTCTATTGATTTCAAATAGCGTGAGTTATGTTTTTCTTTCTGCTGCGATGTGGGAGGTTAATTTTTTTTAAATTTTTTATTTTGCTGAAGGTGAAAACTTACCCAGATAGCCAAAACTGAGTTCAAGTGTGAACAGAATGAAATGAAATTAAATTCAGACCACAAAAATGAAATTAAATGGCTACAGAAATGAAATTAAATTTTTATCTGTCATCCGCAGAACTGGATTGAATTCCATTTAAATGACATTCCCTTTTGAGTGCAATTTTTAATAATTAATTACACTCAAAAAGGAATAATTTTTAATGCAATAATTAATTTATGAGTGTAAATCAATTGTAGTTCTTAGTAAGCAACATCAGTAATGTTCTGGTTCGAGTGTATCGGCTAGTTTTTCTGTAGCATGTCTTGTTTTCAGACATATTTGCTTGAAAAATATAATATAACACTTTTTCCCGCATTTTCTTTTTAAAAAAGTCTACTTTTTTTTTCAGCCTTTGCTAAGCGCCTTGAAATTATTGTAGCTTTTCGGAAATGAAATTCTATCTATTTCTGAATTTTATCATGCAGAATTTATTTCTTAAATTCTTTGGGTTGGAATGGTGTAGTCACCAGGGTGCCTGTGCACGAGGCACTTTCTGAATCATGCCATTTCAAAGAATTTCCATTATGTTAACTCTTTCATACCAAAAAATTAGAAGTTTTATTATCAGGGTTAACATTTTGATAGTCATATTTACATTAAGGATCGTCCTGGGGCGTTTTACATTATGAGTATTGTATACATCATAACCATAATTGCCAATACACTCATTATTAACTAAGAAGGATTTTTTAAGGAATATCTTGGCTAGTTTATAGTATGTAGTTCTAACTGCAAAGTATTCAATTCTTCATGTAGCTCATTGTTTCGAATATATCAAGGCACATTGCATATATTTTTCAAAGAACAATATTATGTGCAGTCTGCAATTAATTTCACTTAGTGTGGCTAGAGTACGACCATGTAATTCGTAAAGCAAGGCTGCTAAATACTGCAGTGTGCAAGCTGATTGGGACAAAGCACGGAATTTCATGTTCATTGCCAGCTATAGCCAGAAAATCCCTCAAAGCAGTTTTTTGCCTTAATATTGTTTCAATATCTACTGAGAACTGGTTTAGACAATAAACTATGATTACTGTACTGTTTTAAAGCTTGTTTCTGTGAGAAGGAGAAGTTACTTTCTCATACATTTTAAATAAGTTTCGCATTCAGTTGGGTTGGAAAATCGAGCATTTCTAACTCTGAGGAGACACAATGAAACTTTATCATTTTCTCCGGAAAGGAAGGGCAAATGTGAAAGGAAAAGAAAGCAACTCCAAAATCGGATCGATTTCTATTCAGAAATATCATTATTAATCCAACGAAAACTAGCAGAAGCATTAAAAGAGATATATTGCCCTCTGGTATTAATAATGCATCCTTCAAATGTGCGGCGTGGACTTCTAACCGCTGGTCGGAAGGGGAGAAAGCCAGTTAAGAAACAACTTTGGACATGTGTAATGTAACAAAAACGATTATTAGGGGCCAAAAATTCAAATTTTGGACATAAATTTATAAGGTATTTCTCCTGCTTTCTTAGCTTGCCTTTGTAGAGTAATGGTTAGCACATTCTGCGCGTATTCAAGAGGTCCGTGATTCGAGTCTCGGCAAGGGCATTGCTCATTTTTCATCTCTCCTGCTTTCAAAAAATACCTAATGTCTCTACAGATTACTCGATAAAAAGTCTTTTTTCATCAATGAGATTCATTTGTTTATTCATGGTTACGCATCTATGATTTTTAAAGGACTCAAAGGTAAATCAGTAGAATCTCAACTTATCCAACAAACCGTAAAATACTCTCAGAAACAAATTTTTTTTGGTGTTTTTTCAGGGTAGATTAAAAGTGTGATTCCATATTGAAGAAGCAAAAAGTATATGTACAAGACTAGTACAGTCAATGCCTAAGCACATCTAGAGGTCATTTATGTTAAAGAAGGATATATTTCCCCTTAATTTTATTACTATCACTGTATATGACGTGTACTTTTAATGGTTATCACCACCGTATGTTCATAAATTATCAAAACAATCGCTTTGTCTCAATAAATTCGCACACTATACATAATGTAAAAATACTATAGCATTTTAGTGAATATACTGCGATCAAAGGAAATGAAACTATGACTAGTGAATATACTATGGTAGTCTGCTTCAGGTTATGGCTTTTATGTAATATGAAGAAATTATCAAGGGCAATACTTTTATTAAATGAACAAAAGAAAGTTTTCGCGTATCATCTGGACGCAGGGACAGAATAGAACACTTTTTTCCTCGAATTATTAAACTGATTTAAAATGGATTCAGAAGAGACTTTTTTGTGACGTCTGTACGTACGTATGTATGTATCTCGCATAACTCAAAAACGAGTAGCCTCGGAAAGTTGAAATTTTGTAACTGGACTGCTATAACATGCAGTTGTGCATCTCGCATTTTGGTTGCAATCGGCTGCACCAAAAATATGTAAATATACCCACTCCGTTACTCGCCTCAGTGAGCTCAGTTTTTTTTATTCTTATATGTTGATAAACTGTACATTTTTGCATTAAAAATGATTGAATTATGTTGTTCTTATCTTCCGGTTAAGGTTTTTATGCCCTTAGTTAATCTTCATGCAGTATTTTTGGAATTATCAACAATTTAAAAGTTATTTAATTCCGGGTAAGCCTGATTTTTTTATGATAGCAGCCATATTTGTTTACATTTGAAAATTAGCAGAATAGTGAATAACTTTTTTCGCACTTTCATTGTCTCTTTACCGAGTGGGACCAAAAGGAAAGTTTTAGTTTTGTGCACCGAAAATTCTGCCTTCTTGTTTTTTTTTTTTTTACATGTTTAATTTCTTTTATACATCGTTTTAGATTTGTTATTGTGGCGAGGATTAGATAATTCCTCAGATGATATAATTTTTGTGCATTCTGAGTTATAAAATGAATGAGTTGTAACAGTGTTAAGTGAACCTAGCGTAGAGTGTCGCTATGGTAAGTAAATATAGGGAATTTTAAAGTATGCATTTATTCCTTTGTAGTTTATGTGTTATCGACGAAGTAGATTTAATTCAGTTCAATAAGTTTACATGAAATGCAGGAAAATATACGTATAGTATAATATTCCGTACAAGGAAGTCATGCAGTGTACACATCAGATTTTTTTTAATGATGAAAATGCTATTAAATATATCAATCTGATATATTTAATAGCACTAGAAAGAAAATTTCAAGGTCAAAGAAATGGATTATCAGAGTAAAAGATGGTATCAGTAGTTCCGTTCCACCTGCTTGACTTGGCATATTACAGACTTTTACGCAAGAGTAATAAACTACAAACCTTATTCCGTTCCCGACAGTTTGTATTTTCAAAACAATAAAACTAGTGCTTTCTACATTGCTAAAAAAAAAAAAAATGCTTGGTGTCAAAAGACAGACTGCATTCTCAAAATTACAAAAATGTAATTATAATTAATTCTTTGACACGAAAATAATTTTTGGTAGGATTTGTCATGTTGAGTATATTATAATCTCTAAAGTTCTTGTTGGATAAATTTGAAATAATACATCCAGTCGATCTATGGTCTAGACCACTAACTTCGAATTCTATCGTAAAGTGGTTTAATTCAATTTTGAAACTGTTATTTCAACTGTTTTAACAATAGAATTCGAAGTATAGACACATACATTTAACACTCAAATAATTTCTTATTGGTATAATCTTGCAAATGGGATTAATAGTTAGACGATATAGTGGTTAGAGAAGCCTACTGCGATAACGAGGGGCCCGGGGTACGAATCCCGGAGAAGGGATGGATGTTTGTAAATGCATAGTGTCTTTGAGCCATGGGGGGACTTTAAATACATGCCAGCCGAAAGTCCTCTCGGGAGGTTGGTGGTAGGGGAAGAGGGGGGTTACAAACTATTGTGGTCGAAAAGAAAGCGGTTCAAAAACTTCGTAGTTTAAAAACATCGTCGTCGAAAAAATAGAGTACCTACGAATCATCACATGGAAATCATCACATTAAAATCGCACACATGCGTTTTGCGAGTTTAAAAGCCGTAAATGCATATTAGCATAATGATTCGGGAGCTCAAGAATTAAAAAAGGATATTTTTTCTTCTATATTTTGTATTTTTGAATGAACTAATAAATTTTTGTTGAAAAAGTAAGAAGGAAACTTAAGTATTTAAAAAATAAAAAAATATTAAATGAATGCAACATATAGCACTTAATAGAATTTTAAACATGCATATTTACCTAATAAAGGATACAAATAAATTAATCTTTTTTATAAGTTTTATTAATAATTTTTCATGAAAAATATATCCTGAAAACGTTTAGAAAAGAGAAGATAAGTAACTGCATGAGATTACATTCATAAGAATTGATAATTTACATTAATTTTCTATTTATTTTCAGTTTTTAAAAGTTAAATTTCTTTCTTCCTTTTTATGCAAAAATTTATTAGTTAATTCAAAGTTATGAAATATAAAAATAAAAGTGTCCCTCTTTCCTTCTTGCGCTCATAATCTCGCATGCTGGAGATATAAAACTGCTTTATTTTGAAAAGTGTTCCCGCTGCTCGCTTTCAAATGTTAGAGTTTGTTAATAAAAAGAACTTGTGAGTTTTACAAAATATGAAATAAAAAAATAGCATTGCCAAACATTAACTATATTATTATTACTTAAGGTCATATTCTGACGCTGAAGAAAGCATACTATTTTATTTGACTCATTGTATGTCGAAAATGTTTCGTTAATGTCAGCATTCTAAATAAGCAGCAAAAATGTTGGCAACTTTTTTGTTTTAGATTAACATAACTGACAGGGTATGTTATTGCCATGTTAATTCCTTTATTGATATGGAGAAAAAGTTGTATGTTACATTAAATTTAAATCACGTCAGACGTATTAACCTGAAATGTCAGAAGTTTTTATTTCCTGGTTTGGCAACAAAAAAATATTTACGGATTGGTTGTTGCTTGGAAAGAATGAACTGACTTCATATATTTACTGACATGTTTTTATGCACTTTCTTCTCAGGTAATTGTTGTACCTAGAACTCATAAATCTTGCTTTGGTCACAGCTAGCAACTTTATTAAATTCATAGTTCATTTTATTTTTAGTTTTTCACCACACAGAACTCATAAATATCGCTTTGGCCGTAGGCCGCTAGTATCTTTAGAATTTCCGCTAGACAATCTCGCACGCTGGAGAAAAAAATGTTTTATTCCCTACAGTAATGCCACTGCTCGATTTGAAATTGTTGAGTTTTTAATCAAAAACTCGTTAAAGTTTTACGAAATATGAAATAGACAATAAACCAAATTCCAAATTCGGGTTTCCAGGTGTCCATGTTCGGGTGGAGGACTACGTTATTCAAAATTTGATGACGCTAAGGTACCGTTGTTTTTTTACATTGTGAGAAACATACATGCATTCATGCAGATGCTTTATTATTTAGTTTTTTTTTTAAATATAATACAGGGCGGTAATACTTTGACAATAATTTGAAAAGGGATACATCGTATTTTAGTTTCCAAGTTCCAGGTTACTCTGGTCAGCCCTGAATATCGTAGACATGGTATGACTTGTTCCGGTTCATATGGGATAGTGCCGCAAGGGCGTATGACAGTAGTGATTCCTGAACCACGGCTCTCGAAGAGAGAGGCGATGAAGGGTGACAGAAGAGGACCGCGAGATATCACAGGCCTAAGCAATGGTATCATAGTCTTGAGTGTGCATGTCCTCATTATCGCCGTTTTGTGGTGTCGCATTTAAGCAATTCAAGGTAATTCATTAATAATTAATAATTAATAATAAATGCTTCATTAAAATGCCGTTTCGAGACCAACAGCTCTTGTTAAAGCTTTCAGAACATTAAATACTAAACTTAAATTTCAGGCGGAGGGGTAAAGTTTCCCTCTGTTATCACTTATTTCATCTTTGTAGTTATTCTTACTTTTGTGATGTGGAGAAGTTCGTCTTTTAGTAATTTTTTAGCATCAGTCACTCTACAATATTTAAAACACTTACGTTAAAAAACTTGCACTATGCAAGTAAAAAAAATCTAGTTAAAAAATTCATTACTCAGCAATATTTTATTGGTGTCACGTGTAAATTTTCCAATGCTTTTGAAATAATTCTAATAAAATAAATCTATTTAAATGAAATTGTAATAATTTTTAAAGCTGAAATTTAGCATAATGATGTTGATTTTTCCCGTTCTCAGTAAAAATCATCAAACTAGAGAAATAAAACTTCAGCAATGTTGAAAAATGTTTTTGAAAAGAGAAAATGCCTTATGTCTTCATAAATTTATGGTGTATTTAGAGGAAGTTAGAAATAAAAAACTAGGCTTTCTACTCCTGTAAGCTGAATTGAAATGTAATGCTATTATTTCTAACTATACATAAAAAAAGGATCTTATAAAATAAGCATTGCAAAATCCTGAAAAAGCTCCAAGCAAATTCCTGATTTATTTGGAAAATGTTTACATAAAATACAGAATGTTTAAGGTCATCTGGAGAAACCAGCATGACAATGACCAAGTATTACTCAAGAAATGTAATAATATACTTATAATAAAGCAAAGCTTTTTGAACTTATCTGAAAATTATAAATTCAGGTAAGTGCATATCTCAAGCTTTTAGCACACGTTTCCCCAAACCAATTTCTTATTTAGGTTATTACTTTTCCCCTCCATTAAAAAAAGGTAAAGGTAAAGCATTCCCCGTTGAAAGTACTTGATTAAAACTATTTCTGTTTTTACATGTTTAGATTGATTTTCTTGTGGATGTATGGTTCCCTTTCCCGCTCTCCCCACGCTACCTATCGGCGAAAGTTGATCTCGAATTTTCTAAAATGGAAAGAGCACTAGAGGAGTAGGTGGGAAGAGAAATAAACGAAGGAAAAAAAAGGGTGTTCTTTTCAAAGATCTTTTTCGTTGTATAATTACTTTCTTAGCTGGGTAGATATGTATAAAAGAGAAAAAAACCCAGAAGATCTGGAATCTTCTTATCCAAGTAAAAGTGAGTTGTAGGAAATGGGAAGAGTTTCGTCTTCAGTCTTTGTTAAAGCATCCATAGAATTTGAGAAAAATAAATGCGCTGTAGAAATTGCTCAGATTTCTGCCTCCTTGTTCATTTTTCCAAAAAGGGCAAAGAGTATTTTGGTTTCGGAGACGTGACGCACGATCTTGTGATTTGAATAGGAAATAAAATGATTAAAGAAAGTGAAAAAATATTAACTGAAATTCCTTATGTGATATTCAAAAAAAGACAGAAATGTTTATATCAGCTTCTTAGACACAAGTTTAAATGCTTCATTAATAATTTAAATGTTATACAGAAGATTGTTGACACTTCATAACTATTTTTGCAATGAGTTTTTGAATTTAAATTCATATTTATCGATTTTTAATACATTCTGTCTGGAATTCCTAATTCTGAATAACAGATGTACATAGAAATTTGTAGCTCGAAGACCATTTCTTGATTTATAATAGTCAAGCTTAGACTACTCTTACAAAAAATGTTTTCTCTGTAAAAAAGAGCTACATAGTGCTGTTAGGTGCAAGTTGTTTTCAATGAGCCGGAACCGTGTAAATTCATTAGGAATAGGAGAAGACATCTTTTAATTTAATAGGTATGTGCTTAAGAATGTAACATTTATTTTGATTTCTTTTTAAGATTTTCTGAAAATTAGGCCTTTTACTATGTTAATCTACTGTCTTATTCCTTAAAAAATTTACTACCTTTTTTTTTTTTTTTCTAGAAATTGGGCCTTTTAATTTTTCATTCTCGCCATCATCGATCTCTTCGATCTCGTGGCTAAATTTATCCTAAGATTTTGATTTAATAATAAGCAGAAATATTTTCGTACTTTGATCAAATTTTCTAATTTTAAGGTTGCATCTAAATTCTGATGTTATAACATCTTAAATTCCTTGACTCTATTTCTGAAACCTCTTTCAGAAGAAAGAAAAATGTGCAGTCTGAGAATATCAGATTGCCGACTAACACAGGGGTCGGCAGCCTTTCGGGAAAGAAGGGTTAAGTACCTATGCAGTATCTGAGAGGACGGCTATGCTATTAAATATAATATAACTATATTTTTGGAGGTTAAAAGAGAAACAAGGAAATTGGTACAATTTTATTTAAACGTAAACATTAGCAATGAGAAATTAAAATTGCTTGCTACAAACTAAAAACAGTTAAAGCTGGAAAATTATTTAGTAAGACACTCGCATCTGCTTATTGTTGAATAGCTTCTCCACATCGGGTGAAATTTTTGTCGATGACTGGAACAAAACCTCATCAAGGTAGTCATCGTTCTTAATTTTCTTAATTGGTTTTTAAGTAGAATATTTGACTTTTAGAAAAACTGTTCACAGACATATGTACTTCCAAATAGACATGTCATGAGTTTCGCATTAGGCTGGATGTTTTTAAATTTTTCGCTTGGCAGCGCATATTTTTTTGTAAATGTCAGCTGTAGATTCCAAATGAAATTTTGATTTCAAAGATTTATTCCACTGTAAATCATTTTAACTCCGACTGATATTCTTCTCCCATTTGTTCCACTTCTGTTTCGTAAAAAGAGTATCAAATAACTTCAATCGCCAGAAGTCAGCAAAACAGGAGGAAATCTAGCTGCTCAAGTCCTTAATAGTGTTATATCTCTTTACTAGTGTCTGGTACTGTATCTTTCTGTGGTTTTGGAAAGTGAGAATAATCGAATTCTTTTTTCGAAAATAACTAAACATTTCAAACGCAAGCTAGTTCTCTCCTTGAAGTTTGAGATTCAAAGTGTTCGTGTGAGTCGTGAAGACTATTAAATAAGCTAACTTGACCAGTTTAGATCTAGAAAGTTGTTTTGACAATTATTGCCATGACTTCCTTAAAATTCAGATATTTTGCGCATAGCGATTCCTGGTGAATACTGCAATAATGTTTGATGAGTTTTCATCAGTACCAATGTATTCTTGGAGCAACGTGACAAACTCTATTTCTTTTCCAACCATTACTGGTGCTCCATCTGCGGTTAATCCAAAAAGCTTTGATAAGTCAAATTCGTTTCAATAATTCATTTAATTAGGCTTTCAAAAATATCTGCTCCAATGCCAGTGTCCTTCACAGGGATCAATTTTGCAAATGCATGTACAGTACCAAATGTTAGTGTTGTATTCCTTACAAACACTGCAAGTAGGCAAGCATCTTTCAAACTTGTATTTTACTCGACTGCGATGGAATAATAACTCCAGAGTATTCAAAATGCCCTCCAAGCCCATTCTGACTCTTGCTATCATCTCTTGAATTTTTTTTGTTACTGTTCTTACCAATAAGCTGAGAAAATAATTTTTAACGCAAATGGGCTATTAGTCTCGAAACGGCGTTTCGAGCCGAATCACTATAAACGGCAGTATCACTTTTCAAATTGTTACCACCAAATATTATCGCTCTGTATTATAGTAAAAGAAATTAAATAACGAATAAGATACATGAATGTATGTTATTTCTCACATTGGGAAAAAGCAACGGTACCTTAGAATCATCAAGTTTTGAATAATATAAACCCTCCGCTCGAACATGGGCATCTGGAAGACCGAATTTCGAATCCGTTTTATTGTCTGTTTCATAATTTGTAAAATTTTAACCAGTTTCTGATTCAAAAACACAACAATTTCAAAGCGAGCAATGGCAATACTGTACGAAAAAAAAAAAAAAAATTATCTCCAGGGCGCAAGACTGTCTATTGGAAATTCTAACTATATACTGTTTTTAAATATTTTTAACCCAATGCGGCGTTAGCCTAAATGCCCTCGAAACGTGTATGTGTCTGTAAATGAAAAAAAAAAAAAAAGCCCCACTTTTGAGCGTAATATAAAATCAGAAAGTTTACAGATATTTTTTAATTGTTTTTTACTTTTATTTTTTTTTTCAATAGCTTTAGCCCAAATGGGCTATCATTAGACCAAATAGGATTTTGCGTGGTCCACTATAAACGACTGCATCACTTTTGAAACTGTTGCCACCAAATATTATCGCCCTGTATTATTTTTAAAGAAATTAAGTAAAAAAGAATCTACATGTGTATGTGTATGTATGTATATTCCTGGTACAGTGGAAAAAGATGGTATCTAGAGCCATAAAATTTTGAATGACCTAGTTACCCACTCGAACATGCGCACCTAGAAGCCCAAATTTTGAATTTTGAATTATATATTTCACATTTAATAAAATTTTAATGTATTTTTGATTAACAAATGCAATGATTTGAAAGCGAGCAGTGAAACACTATACAGAATAAAACATTTTTATCTTCAGGCATGTTTATCGAAAATTCTAAAGATGTGTTGTTTTTAAATATTTCGTGATTTTGCTGTTGAATTGAATTTTACGTGGAGAAGTGTGTAAAACATGATATTTAATTAATAAATTTAACTCACAAAAAGTTAAGAGAAAGGGAGGGATCGTAAGCCCTTTTACTAAAGAAACTGAAGACTGATATGATAAATTGAGAATAAAGCTGTATATGTATATATATATGTGTTCCAACCCTTAACCCTATGTCGGGAATCCTAAGCACATATTGCTATACTACTTTTAAATTTTTTGCAGTTTTGCTGTTGAAATGTATATAGCGTTAAGTTCGAAGAAAATAATGCTGTATACTGAAGCTAAAAAGACAAAAAGAAATGGATTA